>PYXC01001974.1:2185000-2195000 GCA_015244755.2 Tenualosa ilisha | reverse complement strand
TATTAAGAATGGAGACACTTGAGAGACTTCAGCACACCCCTCTGTGTATTGACTTTGAAATCGTCAGGGCTGCCTACACAATGACTTGCCTCTTGGGACTGCGATATACACAGTAACATTTGGGATACATTTGGATATACAGTAACATAGAAGTCATGGTCTTTAAATGAAATCTGAAGCCACGGTTGAATTATCCTCTAAATCATTAAAGAACCATAAACCAGCTATTCCACATTGCTTTAGATGGCCCATACAAAGTTGGTATGCAGAAGAATATTCACCACAGGCATGTCTCTTTTTCCTCCCTTCTCCTGTCCTTTCCTCTCCTCTCCTTTCCTTTCCTTTGTCCTTCCCTCTCTTCTCCATTCCTTTCTTTTTTCCTCTCCAGATGCTGCTGTGCATCTCTCTCATCATACCTTCGCTGCTTCTCTCCTTCCTTGCCAAGTTCAGCTCATTTTTTTTCTTTTTTTTTCGGGCATTCAATTGATTCTGAGAGGCTGAAAACAACACCCTCTCTCTCCTCCCCACTCAATGAGAAAACAACGCCACGGCCGGATTGTGTCTCACAGCGGTGGCGGCTCGCGCAATATGCAACGGCGTCTCTGGGTCGGCTGCTATCGCATGCGTGACGTGCCAATTGGTTTGTGCCCGCATGCTTAAGCAGGATGGCCCGGAATGAAATTACGCCGTGAAAATGCCCACCGCTGCGCACCCAAAATTGGACCAGGGTCTGGCAAATTGGTCATCAGCTCCCTGGATATTGAAAAATGTCACTTGTTAGACAGAGATGAATCTTCTTCTTCTTTTTTTTTTTGGATGATGCTTACATCCCTGCAGGATATTTCTCATGACAACTAGAGGTTACCAAGAGCCAAATGAATTCTAACTCACTCTCAGTATGGAGATGAACAACTTCATTCTTCTTTTCCCTAATGCCTGTTTACAATGCATCAGCCTCACCTGCTAAACAACACATATATTAGATGCCATTGCATACAAAACACCATCCAGACATCAGTTGTAGAATACACTTTCCATGTTACATTGTTGATATGTACAAACTCAGCGTGATGTTGACACTAACACCAGACTATTTATTTACACAGGCAGAGCTAGTTCTTATGGTAGGATTAGCAACACTGGAAGACAATGAGGGAAGTCTTTTAACAAGAGAATTTGGTAAACAATGAGTCAAACACAGGGGAAATCAACTTTGTCTGCTGAAGCAATACATGATCAAGGCAACATTTTGTTATGTTAAGGATGCCCCAACTGGGCTGCTAATTTTCAGTGTTCCACCTGGCTATTTCCAAATTTCAAATGTGAAAAGTTCAAGTAACAAAATATTACACCCAGTGTCTGTATGCATCTAGCACAACCGAAGAACTTTTGGCAAAAATTCATTCACACACACACACACACACACACACACACACACACTGTATTGGGCAGACATCTTGAAAGGGAAAGATAAGCCGATATATAGTCTAAGCTATGAAATCCAGGCTGATTGTTTCTAAAGAGCAACACAGCATGACAGTAATGGGATAATTGGTGTATCCTCTGAAATGCAGATGGGAAACAAGCTTGTCTATGATGTCTCTCAGCATGCTACCGAGCTGCACTTCCAGTGACCCCTGGAAATGTTTAAAATGTGCTGGATGTATGATACGAGTTCAGGGCTCTGATACGATTGGTCATGCTAGTCACATGACTAGAGTGTAACAGGGGTGTAAATGGTGCAGAACACACCCCACTCTTGAGTTCAAGTTTGGAATGTGTATGATGCAAGGCATGTGGCTTAGTTGCTGTCCAGAGTGCTGAAAGGCTTCAACTGCCTTTATGCAAGTTCAGCGGGTACACCCACAAGAACATTTTCCAATAGTACACCAAGACAAGAGGTGGAATGAAACGTGAAGGGAGAATAAGTTTTGCAGCAAAATGTAATGGTGCAGTGGGCAAGCTGAATATATCAGATGTCAGAGGTTTATATGGAAAGTGTGACATATTTTTGCGTCTTAGCCTGTCTTCTTCTGAAGCCTTATAATAAAGTGCTATCACACTGCTAAAGTTAACTTTGATGTTGCTCTACTCTGCTAAACTCATCATCTATCTGCTCTATTAAACTCTCCAGCTACCATGATGCCATTATGTTATGTTCCTCATGAATATACTGAAGGGGAATTCATGTGAACACTTTTTAATCAGGAAACAAATATGTCACCGACACCATAATAATGCTGATGATTAAAAAAGCTGACGATTAATTAAATAAGAGCTGAGCCCAACCAAGCAGAAGCTGTGTGACTCTCAGCACATGTCCTCAAATGCATGGTGATGCTTTACGAAAAACACCCGTTAGAGGAGACAGCCGTGTTTCTAGTCCTACACACTTCAGTTGGAATTGATCAAATTGCTCCTCGCAGTCCCCTACATGTCCATTTCACGTGTGAGCTTGTACATTTACAGTCCAGCCTCTAGAGCAGCAAAGTGGTTCAGACAATATATAGTGTATAACTACGTAGTGTAAGCCAATCAACACTTGACTTCAGGAGCACAGAAGAAAGGCGATTGCTCCTAAGCTCAGTAACAGTGACTTTAAGGGCCTGTAAAGAAATCCACCTGGAAAAACAACAAAACTCATTCATGCGTCCAGTATTTGGAAGCACCAAATGGTTATACAGTTTTTTTTTTGTTGTTGTTCTTTTTTTTGCAGTAAGGCCTGTGCATCCTGTGGTAGGATTCTGAGAAAGTGTGTATTGATGTTCATAGCCAGGGGTAGTGTCAGTCTCAGCTTCATCTGAACAAACCCTCCCAGCCAAGTGCTGGCCCAGTCAGAGGCGTGACATCAAACACAAGCTTAGATGCTTGGTCCTCTACACCATCTACAGTTACCCCAGTCAGGAGAGCCGGCTCCCAAACATCTTCTGACAGCCCAGAGAAAACCACAAGAAGACAAGGCTAAAGAAAAAGAGAGAGACGAATGGAGAGATAGACAGAGACACAGATTGCAAGCATGAGAGTGAGAGAGAGAATGAAAAAAGAAAGAGAGAGAGAGGGGAGAGAGAGAGAGAGAGAGAAAAGCAGGGGTGAGATTTGTAGACAGAGGGAGCGGTGGATGATGGAGGGAGGTTAAAAAAAAGGCCTTTTGTCCCCCATCCCACCATTAATCTGAGCGGAGGAGAGAAATGGCAGGGGGATTAAACGTGTTACTCTCTCAACGCTCAACAGCCCGCTGCTCTCCAACTGCAAATTAAAAGACGCAGGGGTGTGTGTGTGTGTGTGTGTTTGGTGCTGGTGATGGGAGGAATAGAGGGAGAGAGAGAAAGAAAAAGGTGTGAGGAGGGAGGAAGGGCAGGAGGTAGAGAGAGGTAGAATAAGAGAGCGAGGGAGAGAAAAATAGCGTTAATTGCTTGCCAATCGATAATACTATAATGACTTTGTGACAAATGGCTTGCTCACAGTGCTTGCGTTTGGATAGGAGAGAAGTGTGTGAGTGTGTGTGTGTGGAAGCGTGTGTCTGTGTGTGTGTGTGAAGTGGACATTGAGGGGGGTGGACATTGGAGCAGGTGTTACTGGTGGTGCCTAAACGAGAATGGCTGTGATCGGAAAAGGAAATATTTGCTTGTGTGACTACAAGCCCAAGAACCCAGGGTATCCTGCATGTCAGGATTAAACAAGAAGCAAAGGCCTCCACAGTATGGTCTTCCTGTAGAGAGAAGCACAGCTGTGTGTATGTGTATGTGTGTGTGTGAGGGGTGAAGGTTGGGATATTTTTTGGGATATTTTCTACAAAAGGATGTTCTTTGTGTATATATCTGAGTGTATTTGCTCTCGCTCTTTCTCTCTCTCTCCCTCTTTCTCTGTCACTCTCTGTGTATGTGTAAATCACACCCACCTTTTACATTCATTTTACATACATGAATGAAACAATCAAACAGACAAAACCAGGTCTCCAAACACATTTCAGTGAACATCCAACAAATATGTAAACATTAGGTCAAAATCTATCCAAAACCATTTCATATTCAGCCTAACAACAGGCGTGGATTAAAAAAAAACATTCCAGTGTTCAAGTAGAAATCTGTAAGATTTCACAGCGTTTAAACTTAATAACCTCATCTAATTCTCATTTAGCAAAAGTAGCCCAGATAGTAGCCCAAAACCAGATTGATACAACTGAGTACACTTAACAATGCAAGTATATCCTAGAGAAAAGGTGGTTGGAGCTTGCTGGTTCATTTTACAACTATATTTGTCAGTTCAAGCTCCTCAATCACATTTTGACTGTCAGCACTTTAGCTCTCAAAAGTTGCATCAATACTGGGACACCCTAGCCACCCATCTATGCTCTGAAGTAAAATCCTCAGTGGTGTATGTTTATGAATAATGTAACAATGTGATATTTTGCTCCTCCAGGTTCCAGATTCACATCTGAGCAATGAATAAGATGAGGGTAGGAATGTTGTGTGAAATCATTTGTCAAAATAGCTGTCATCAGATATCTCTGAATTATATATATAGTGTTTTTGTGTTTAATTTGGTTTGTAATAATGTTGTATTTGTTTTAATCACTATTGCCTATTTAGTCAGGGTTTATTGTGCACCTGATAGATCCGTTCCTCATAGTCTTGTCTAATCCTTCAGTCAGCTAAAATGGCCCATTTGGTAAACTGGTCCTCACAAACACAAACATACACACACACACACACACACACACACACGCACACACACACACACACAGATCCTTTAGAGAAAGCAAACAGAGGGGCCTCCCAGGTCATTTCCTCCTCGTTTGCCTGCACATATGGACCCCCCGCTGGAGAAAATGGAGACAGATCTCCAGTCCTGCTGTTGGCTGGGGCCTCTCACCTGCAGCAGTGGTGTCGTTCTGGGCCGAGAAGGGTTGGGGGTGTCTGGGCTGAGGGCGACTATTTCTCTTCCGCCCCCAAGCAGTAGTGGTACCAGGGGCAATTTGGGACCTGGGGACAGCTGACAGGGTGCCCCGAGGAGCCAGGAAGGGTAGTGGGGCATAAACCCATTGAGAAGAAGAGAAGGAGGAAGGGAGGGAGAGACAGAAGAAAGAGAGAGAAGAAAGAAGGCTATCAGATGAAGAGCTATTCAGAGGTAAGAAAGGGGCAAATTCAACTTGAAGAGCAAGATAGAGGGAGAAAAAATGCAGAAAAGAAAAATACAGAGACGATGAGAGGGAAAGTGAAGAGGGCGGTGAGAGAAACACTGCGGAAAGAAGAAGCCGGCTGGAGATTGATGGCACACGTTTGCCCAAGTCAAATCACCTGTCAGGACGCCTGTGACACGGGATCCATTTTGTTGCACGCCACCATTAACCTTGAAACACCTGGATTTATTTCCCTCTGCCCTACAGGGGGAAGAAGGGGAGGGGGTTGAGGGGGGGCACAACCTGTGACCAGCGTCACCAGAAGCCACGCCAAACCCTTCCCTCCCTCTCTCTCTCTCTCTTTCTCTCTCTCACACACACATACTCTTCCACTTTGCTTTATTTGACATTTCAGTCACGCAGTCATAAACTGCAAAACAAAACTCACATCTCTTTTGATTTGCAGTCATCAAAAAATACATAAAACAAACAGCTGCAAGAAAAACAAGCGACGGACTGTTCACACAGCTTGTGGCCAAACTTAGCTGGCAGCAGGGGCAGCAGACAAGGAGACATGGAAGCATTTGATCCCAGTGTGTGTGTGTGTGGGGGGGGGTGCGCTGCAGACCTGTGGTGGTGGTAGGTTCAGACTGCACACTGGACACTTTGCTGTTTGCTGGACCAAAGGTGGAGAACGGGACTGGCTTAATGATCTGTGGTGGTGGGGGCTGAGACACAGGAAAGACAACAGGGCTGTAAACACACAGGGATGGCCCACTGAGGTCCAGCCTCTGAGTGAGAACTCCAAAGGAGCAGCCATTGGCTGTTAGCATCCATCCCAGTAAGCTCCTGCTTTACCCAAAACAGCAGCAGCAGCTGCTGCAACAATAAAGGCCTTTAGCACATGAGAAAAAAGACCCTTTCTGTGCCATCAAATTGGGTGTTGTTTTAAAAACATGGTAGGGAGATGAGCTATATCAAGCTAGTGACAGTCATCAAATTTAAGTCACTTTTACCTTATTAAAATTTTACCAGTGTTTTTTCAATGTTGTCAAAGGTTATTGTAAAATGGCTATTCCATTACATGACTTGAGAGCAATTGTTTAGGAAGCATTGTTCACTAGTAAATCAATAAATAAATTGCTTCCTGCCTTGCTGTTGCTGACCTTTCCTTGGACCAAAGATGCATCCTTCTAGAAAGTTCTCCTGCTTTCACCTTTTCTTGCATGACTGCCTGTTATTGTCAGACCTAGTCATTTCACAGGAAATATGACTTTTCTTTCTTACTTTCTTTTTTAGTGATGGATGCTGGTGGGGCATGGGGAGGTGTTTTTTTTTTTTTTAGCCAGTCTAATATGAATAAAATTAATGCCATCAGAGAAACCAATTTCGGCGTCAAGAGTTATGGAAACTTTTACGCTAGATCTGAATAATAATCGAGTGCCAATTTTGAGCGGAACATCAAACTCTGGCTGGTTCATTTGTGCCCAAATCAACACAGAAGTCTCATTAAGCGCGAGGCATTCTTCAAGGCCCGCTCTCACTTGGGGATGAGCAGGGGGAGCAGACAGCCTGGAAAATAACGTCTCCAAAAAAACTTGGCAAAGCTCGTAGAGAGGCGAATGAGCCGGCTTTCTCGAGGATGTGACACATGCACACACACACACACACACACACACACACAGCCCCTCTCTGTCACTGTCTGCATTAAAGGTATGACAAGAGAGGTGTGAGGCAGTTTGTTTTAGTCTAAGCAGCAGAAGCTCAAGCTGGCAGAGGTATGACAGTATGGTGTGACAGCCTACATTAAAATAAAAATAGTCGGGCAAAGCACAAAGGTGTGATGAGATTTTTTGTTATTTTTTTTTCCTCAAGCTTGTAGAGTTGCTGAAACAGTTCGGCACCTTAATCTTGGCAAGAACTTTACTGTCCAACTTACCACCATATAAGACCAGTGTGCTAAGAACAGGTATTTAAAAAGCTATCAAACCAATATATATATATATATATATATATATATATATATATATATATGTCTTTTTTTAATCAGAAGATTGTTTTGAAGCTAGCTGGGGTTTGAGGTTTAAGTGGAGAATGAAAGTGTGGAAATGAGAGAGTGCAACTTGTTCTTCCCACACCAAACAAGGAGGTCCAAGGTTTTCCCTCAAGAGCCTAGAAGCAGATGGAGGAGGTGGAGGTAGAGGAGGAGGAGATGGAGGAGGAGGTGCTGTGGGGAGATGGAGGGATGAGGACATGGAGAAGGTGATGATGAGAAATCTGGCAGGAAGACAAGGAATGCCTGACAGATCTGGTCCCTCTGGTATCCCGCTCCACAATATGGTGCCCTGACCCACAGAATCCTGGGAAGAGTGGCGACCCCCGGCAGAGCTGGACAGTGGTGTGTGTGTCTGTGTGTGTGTGTATGCGTGTGTGTGTAGGTTTGATCACAATGGTCTCCATTTGTTTTGATCCAGGTGCTGCGACCTCCACAGGGACACTAGAAGCCCAGCGCTGCGCTTCTCCAAGCCTGGATGAGCCTTGGTAAATATCAACAGATGCTGCTCAGGTGTCAGGAGAGCTCTGGAGAATAACAAGCTGCTAGTGTTTCACAAACATACATACACACACACACACAAATGTAACACAAACATACATACATTCAATGCTACTTTAGCTTTAGACTTTACTCAAACAAGAAAACTGAAAGGAAAGGTGCCTTCCTACAATGCAGTATCAAGCAAGAAGAACTTAGAAAGAGTCTAAGGATTAAAAAAAACTATGCAAATTGCCATACTTTCTGAAACCCTCGCCCAAGTAACAAAGAGTCGAAGAAAGCACCCCCGTCTCTGTTTGCATGGGCTAATGTATGTGTGCCTAGTGTGAGTCATAGCCGCTAGCAGATGTTTGATGATTTTATAAAGCTCGGAAAGGGTGATTGTGCTGCCAGCGCCACGTTGTAATATTGATTAACGAAGGGCAGGTGGGCACCCTTGTGCCACCTCTGCCGGCTGCACTATTTGTTTATATGCTCTGCCCGCCGCCCCGTCCCGCTCCGCTCGCCCACCGCCCCCGGCCATTAGTTACATTTAGAACCGTCCAGAGACGTGCAAACGCATATGCTAATCGCGAGCTAGCGAGCGAGCACTTTTCACTCTTTTTTTTTTTTTTTTTTTTTTCGCCAGACGAGGCAAACTCCTGGAAAGGAGGGAAGGTGATGGAGTGCAATCACAGCCTTGTGCACAAAGGATGCAGCAACACCCTGCAGGTTCATCTCAGACAAACATGCACACTCAGACAAACACACTCACATTATGCAAATACAGTACACAAACAGAAATTGCTGTTCTTCATCACTAAGCAAAAAGCTGAAACCTGATTGAAACCGAAAAGAAAAAAATAAGTGGAACCAGTGCTAGCTTTTTCTTTGCATTAAAAATTATTGTGTTAAAGTGTGAAAGGCCTCGGACCCTCATGTTTTAACCCAAGACACACTCAGAGTCTAAACTTCCACAAAGATTTATTGTATACTTCATACTCCAATGTAATCCCCAGTTCAGAGTTGCTGTAGTAGAAAATAGTTTAGATTATTTATCTTCCTTTTTTATGTTGGTGCCAATATTGTATGTTATGGAAACTCTTTCAGACTTCTGAAGGTGACACACACACACACACACACACTCACACACAAAGAATACCTGGGTACAGCGTGAGGCTCAAACAATTCAGCCCTCTCTCATTCAGTATGCAGCGTGGAGGCCTGACCTGCTTGCACTAGACCCAGGCTGCTAGTGTATCGATCCCCTGCTGTACGGCACTGTTGTTTCTGAGGACAAAACGCTGGACATAAATCAGAAGCTGACTCCAGCAGGAGTCTCCAGAGGAGGAAGGAGCAGGGAGAGAGGGACGGCAGGGATGGAGGGTTGGAGGGAGGGATGGAGAGAGCGTAGATGAACGGCGTCCTAAAGGGGCGAGAGCGCGCTCAGGAGCATGGAGAGCAGCTCACACACCCTATCCATCAAGACCCAGGCGGTTTCTCTCGTGGATTTTGATGGGTTAACCCCCCTGAATCAGGGTGAGGAGATTTAAGAGCTCATATTGTTTTTAATTAGTTTAGGAAAGTCTATGGTAGGAGTAAGGATATGGATGGATTCAAATACTGGCTGAGGAGGTAGACCAGGAGAGTACTGGAGTGAATGTGTGTCTGTGTGTGTGTCTGTGTGTGTTTTCGGGGCACCAGTATGTTTGAGGGTACAGTTGCATAGTGTTGAGGCCTTCTATCTGTACCTCAGCAAGCAACAGTATACAAACTGATTTATTCTTCCATATTCCATTGTGGAGGACAGACTTACTTTGGGTTCCTTTCACTAAGGGCATCGATTTCTTAAGTGATGACTGCATCGCTCTGACCTCAAATGCCCAACACTTTGCCTCTCTGGGCACTGAAAACCAATAAATGGGATCTAATAGTGTAAGGAAAGAACCTTCAAAGCCCCATAACCTCCAAACTCTCCCTCACCTCCAAGCAAGGGACTTTTGATATCGGGCCATGTCATTTGGCCTGTCCGAGTCTCCCACTGACAGGACTAACATGACTGCCTGTTGACAGGCTGATGGGATGGTTTGACACCAGAGGACAAACTGCCAACCCTGTAATCCTCTCAGACCCATATCCCGATACCCCTGGCACAACATAAAAACTGACTGACACTGGGTCAACACAAAACTAATAACTTTTCAAAACCAAGTACATGCAGGGGAATTCTGTGTGTGTGTGTGTGTGTGTTACCAGCAGACCGCCAAGTACATGCAAGGGTGGGGTGTTCAGCGTGTGTGTGTGTGTGTGTGGCGCGTGCATGTGTGTGTGTGTGTGTGTGTGTATGT
>PYXC01001974.1:2110000-2177500 GCA_015244755.2 Tenualosa ilisha | reverse complement strand
GGTTATTAGGACGCGTTGTATCTGTTTGCCTTTCTTCCCTGTCTCAGTTTTTCTTCTAGTATTTGCAATTGCAATCACTGGGCGCTTTTCAGTGTTAACCTCACAGCTTGTTTCAAAATGGCAGCAAGAAAACAGACTGGAAAAAAAACACCAATAAATTCCTTGATAATAGACACCCCACTGACACTGCTTGCCTATACCAGCCCCTGAAGGCATCATAAAGAGCACCATCCTGCTTCACCAATAAACGGCAGACTGTCGGATTAATGAACAAAGGGAGAGAAGAAAAGCCCCCAAAATGCCACTGAAACTTTAGTTCGCTGGGAGAATACATTTGCCTTGTACTTGTTGCCAGCGCTTCAGAACTGGACAGGTGTTTCTGTCTCACATGGAGTTTCCGTGTAGCCCTCACAACATGCTGACGATCCGGGACAGCTCCATTGCCAAGCCTGCCGACACGATCCCTCTCCCTCCCTCCCTGGGTTGGCACCGCAGCCACTGGGGAAGGATGATCCCTGGCTGCTCGCTGACAACCTGGAGCTGGCTTGCAAAAGATGGAGGGGGGTTGGCAGGGGGGACTGGGTGGATGTGTGTGGGTGGTGATGCTGTTGGCGGGTGAGACAGCCTGACGGACACACCTGGCAGAGACGGGGGTGGGGAGGGTTAGTGACGTGGAGGAAACGGGGGAGGAAGGGAGGCAGGGTGAGTGGGTGGGTGGTTGCAGGGGAGAGGGTGTGCTTGAGACACCCTGGCACTCAGTCAGAACAACTGGCATGGTTCCTCTGCAGATGGGCACACAGGTGGGCAGTGGACAGGCTGAGGTGGGTGGGGGGGTGGAGGGTGCTGGTGAGGGAGAGAGGTGGATGTGAGGAGGGTGTAGTGCCAGGTTTGTGTCCTCCTTTCAGCTCAGAGAGAGAAAAAGTGGGAGAGACGGTTTTCACACTTCCACATCTGGATCGCATTTCGGAGTGGGCAAAAAGCACCATAATTCTATACTGCCCCCTGGTGCCAGAAAATGCAAGTATAAGCTTTACAAAAATCGATCTAACGCTAGTCACTGGGACACTGGGATTTTCAGGCCAAATTACTGAGTCTCAATTTTCTTATGGTCACGCCGCACCCATGGTTTTATAGGATTTGTGATTGTAGGTCTACTCATTGCAAAATCTGCCACACTCATGGGAAAGTGTAGCCTGGAATATTCCAGTGTGCTTGGAGGTCTGTTTGAGAATGCATGAACACAAGCCTCTCCTGAAGCCCAGATCACTCGATGTTAACAAGACACCTGTGCATCGAAATTACATGTATGTAGCTCTGTCTATGGCTTGATCTACACAAGTGTCTTTGACACACACACACACACACGCACGCACGCACGCACACACACACTGATCAATGAGGATCTCTTCCCATTTCTTCAGTGTACAGCAGTTCAGCTTGACCAAAGAATAACTGTGAACAAACGACGCCGGGGGAAATGCAATCTAACTTCACGCCGCATCTCGGCGGCCTGAGTTTCTCTCCTCACCTCCATCTTAGTACAGATGTGATTAGAAAGCTGCCAGTCTGTTGTCCCTACGCAGAAAAAACAATATCATTGCAAGCTGGCCAACGTACAAATAGCATTGATTTCTCTGGAACAGAATACAGACAGCTAATCAATGCGCGAGTGTGTCTTCTCTGCGCCGGCCGCAAGCCTCGATCAATTTCCAGGGAGAGGCGTCATTGATAAACAAAATCAACTCGCTCCCGGGCACACTCGGCGACCTGACGGCCATGAAATTCGCTTCAAATAAAACACAAATGCAGTCATAATCAGTCCTCCCTGCCTCACGCATACCAATCAGCGATCACCCGTCGTCTCCTGTTATCGTCGCTATCTGGGACTATTTGATACCAGCCAGCCCTGTGACCTGACGAATTCTGGCAGTGGTTCCGCACCGGTCTTCATATACTGAATCTCTTGGAAGGCATTATGAATAATTTCATAGCCTACTTGAAAGCTCTCACTATGACAGAGGGATCCCTGAGGACAGAGGCGTCCTCAACAGGTTAATGGCCGGCCTTGCCCTTTCTCTCTCCTCTCTTCACAGGCGTCAGCCTCTCATTTGGCCACCAAACTCTGAACTAAATGATTTATTGATCCAGGGCCACCTCCACATAACCTGTAAAATTACTCCATCAGTCCGCCATTAGCCACTGGATAATAAGCGGGTCCAGAAAGGGCCCCGCTAGGTGCCGTCTGGAAAATAGGGAGAGCTCATTTTGCCCTGGACCTCCGCCTAATTTGAACTTTGATCAAGCGTTAAAGATGGCAATCTCCCTAAGCCTCCTTAGCAATCGTTAGGCTACTGTTCTGGCCCCTGCCAGAGCAGGTGGTGTGAAGGGTTCAGTGAGTCCCGTAGCCAGTGGCCGACCTTTCACAAACTATCATGATGATTTTCACTTTTGTTCAAAGTGCTCCAACAATCTGTCTGTCAATGCAGTCACAGTTAGCTGACCTTAATGACAGGCAGAAGTGTGGGTTAAATGGCTCATGACCTATTTCATCACATGCCAACTTTAAGTCACAAATGCACTTGCAGTTAGAATGTGGTAGAGTAAGATGCAGTCTCCTTGAGCCATCTAACTGAAGGCCTTTATCAAAAAGGCTAATGTTTTTTTTTTTCAACCTTATCTGTAAAGTTGTTGTAAGAAGTAAGTTATTTTCTCCTTTCAACATGTAAAGCAAAAATATCAATATAATTTGTATTTTATCAGAAAAGGAACAGTACAACCATTACAAGAGTTTATTCATCTTTAATCACTCATACATTCAACATTGGGTGAAACGAAACAAACAAAACAACTACAACAACAAAAAACTGCATTAACAAGTTGCTTTTTATATTAAAAAAGTCAAATTTCTGTATCGTTCTTTACAGGTGGATGATGGAGGTGGCAGGTTTGCCAGAGAATACAGTCTCATCTCCTAACCCACACTCCTGGACGGAGTAAGATATTGTGCCATGTTCAGTAACATCAACAGGGCACCTTTTACTGTAATATCAATCCCGCTCCCCTGCTTCTATAGCAAGGTGAGCCCTGCCCCCATGTGGTGAAAGTACACTACAACAAGTTTGGAAACCTGTGCAGCCTACAGTCTCTGTGCTCATTCTGAGAAAATATGCATCACAAAGCCTTGTCCAGCAAACATGCACATTTATGTTATTGCCCTGCTGAAAGAGAAACTCACACAATAAATTGCCACTGTGTGGCAAGGAATAATAAAATCTATCTATTTTTCTTGGATATTTTACGTCATTCCAGCTGCAAAACACTGTAGCACAAGTAGCAGTCAATATTCTATCTATGACACATTCAGCTTATACTTTGGTTGTGTACAATATCTGTGACAGATAAGGAAGCTTACACTTTGCCAGTGACAAATATCCAATGTGTGTGACTTTGACATGGACCAAAATCTTGTTTATGATCATCATAGCCATTATGAGAATCTGCTGATGGCAGTTGTGCAGGTTGTGTGAGCAGTGATATCTTGATAGGGATTCACCAAATAAGGGTGAAAGTGTCCTTCAAAAGAGGTAAGCAAAGTTGGAACTGGAAGCTACATGCTGGTGTTTCAAGATTTACACAATACATATGAAATCTCTTTCACATCCCCACAAAGCTTAGAAGACAGATCAGTCCATGTGCTCGGTTTCATCACACAAAATTACAATAGCTTAATCAGGGACAAGTTTCACTCTTTATAAAACAGCTAAAAGACAAAAGGATACTGTCCAGTCCCTACGAACACAGCGCTGACACCTTGATAACAATCTTTGTCTCATAATGGTTGTCCACAGAAACCTATTCTGCAAACCAATGCTAGAGTTTTCTTTCTCTCTTTCAATCTTCTACACATACAATGTGCAGCACATCACACAGGCCATGGACGGAATGAAGCTAAAAATAATCCCTTGCCATTTTAGAGCAGTGGTTGATGCCAGCTATGTGCTCAATGGCAGTAAACACGACCACACAATTTGTGGCCACCTAAAAGCTAACAAAACAATAGCCAGGGCTAAAGGAGAGCCAATCAAATGTGAAAGCCTTTTTGAAGGCGGCTGAAGCAAAAGCGCTTAGAAAAGAGTGATATTAATTTGACAAACGTGGCAGTGTTGGTTGAATTGGCAGAGTGAGAGGAGTACAGTAAGACATGGTGAGCAGACGGTAAATGCCTACTTTCAATGATCAAAAGTGCTCAAATCGAACTCAAGAATTACCTTGCAACTCCGCTCACAACTTGTAGGTCTCACCTACATGTTTGGCATGTCATAAAATCCATTACAAGATACATAGATATGATGAACTGAGCCGCTGGAGGGAGAGGCTTCTAATGTAAGGCAGCAACAGGTCAAATGGTTTTATCTAAAATAGATAAAAATGGCCTAAACTCTAAAATCTGTCAGATTTGTTTTGTTCTATACATTAGAATAGCATACCACATGGTGGAATTAAAGTCGCACGTGCTGAAGGCTATTTCATGTTCAGAGGTAAAACAGCAGCTTATAACAAAAGCAGTCAGGTTTCAAGCTTCTAAAGATTCAGGTCAGTAGATAGATAGCTGCAGCAAACACATTTGAATTGAAACATTTGAAACAAATATACAAGAGGTGGTGAAGATAAGTAGAGCAGAAAATACCACATTCTCAGAGGCATTAGATAGATACAATTATCCTATGCAAGATTTTGTTACACAAAATGTCCCTTTTTAACAATTATCAATATTGTTTTATCAATATCATTGCCCTGCATATACAAACCTGAAACATCATATCCTAACACGACTCACTGAGACTGCTTTGAATAATAAGACTACATATGAATAAGCTTGTTGTTAAATACAACACACAATTGTTCAAATGTGTGGTTATTACTATGTTATTGCATTGTAAGGTACATTCAATGGTGACAGGCAAGGCACATGAAGAAGCATGAGTGGACTTTTGCCCTGTGTGTCAACAAATCACACAACCAAGCCAGGGACTTGTGAAAGTTGCTGATAAAAAGCTTACTGTTCATGCCGCTGTTGGCCATAGCACCGCTGGGACAGCTGAGTCATTCTGGTGTCTGGCTCTGTGCTCTCATGTCTGCTTAAGGATTCCATCCTTTCATTCCTGGACGAGCCTGAGAAAAGTCTTATAACAACAACCACTCTGTGACGAGACCAGTGGATGAACACATGATTATGGCAGAAAACTGTAGGCCTGTATTTGACAAGCATTTACACAACTGGAAATATTAACTTATTTTTAAAGTGATAAAGCTTTAAATAGTTTGTAACATTTTTCTATTGCATAATTAAAATATTTCACTACCTGATCTCCTTAAAAATGTCACATTTTAGGGTTTATTATTATGTATTATGTAACAGTTTGTACTAGTGTAAATGCTTGTTGGTTTGTTTGTCTGTTTTTTTTTAAGTCACTACACACATTCCAGTTTTGTGTATTGAAACTAAACTCCTGATCACACAGACTAAAATGGACAGAAAACATGCTGAATTGACACTGCTCATTCTTTTGCAATCCATTCAAAATAGGCAAGTTCATCTAAGTCCACTGGATAGTCAGTAAGATGCAGGGCCTCTTTGAGGTCATAGCGTTCGCCTTTGTAGCTAATCCAGTGGCCTGCAGGTAGATAGATATCCCTCTCTTGTTTCCCTGGCTCCAGCACAGGTGCCACCAACAGGTCGTCTCCAATCAGGAACTGCGAGTCAATCTTGTAGGCCGTCTCATCCGTGGAGGCGATCCACCACAGGGGGCGTATAATAGGGTCACCCGTGGCTAATACCTCGCTAGCCAGCTCCAGCACCCGGGGTGTGACAAGAGTCTCGTGGAGCTTGGTGAAACGCTGGGCTATCTGGACGACCTCTTCGTCATATTCCCAAGGTGGGATGGAGAACTGCATGGCAGGCATGAAAGCCATGAGTTCCAGCCAACGAATGTACAGCTCCCGGTCTGGAAGGGCCTTGCCGCCATCTGTGCGGTTGGGGTAAGCGTTCCCCCCAATCATATCTGGCAGGATGAACTGGTATCCCAGAATGCTGATGGTGAGGACAGAGGGAATAATAGATTTGAGGCCCAGCTCATGGCCCCACACAGAGTCCCGGTCAATGATTCGGAAGAAGCAAGAGATGTTCTGTGACTGGTACCCTGAGCGCAGCTCGGCTAGTTCATTGAAGGGGCTAGCCATTTCAGTGTAACGTCGCGTGAAGGTGCTCGGGTCCTGCAGGTGGGCATGTGTGCGGAACTGCCAAGGCAAGTAGCTAGTCTCGCCAGCATCGAATTTAAAGGACACGATACCGTACTTGTTGCGCAGGGATCGGAGTTCTGAGGAGAACCAGTTTCGTGCCTCAGGGTTTGTAAAGTCTAGGATACCCCCAATTCCATTCCACCAGCGAACTAGTGCAGGAAGTCTCCCTGTGGGTTCCATCACCAGCAAGCCCTTTTCCACTACCGTCCCAAAGTTTTTAGAATCATAGTTTACAAACGGATGCGTCCACAGAGATACCAGAAAGCCATCGGCCTTCAATTGCTGAAACATGCCAGAGGCATTTGGGAACTTCTCTGGATCAAAATCAAAGTCACCATACCTTGGAGCGTACCGATCATCCAGCTCTAAAAGGCTACAGTTAAAGCCATACTTTCGTATGTTGGCGGCAAACTCAAGCAGCTTTTGCTGGTTGACCTCTGTCTTGTGTAAGGCCCACGTGGACCAGATCGGGTGTCGAAACATGACTTTGGCTGGAACTTTGTTGGGCTTGTTGAAGTACCTGCGCACCATGTACTTGTGGATGGAGCCAACGTCAAACCCTACACACACACGGTAGCTGAGCTCAGCATAGGGCGGTTTTCCAGGATTAGGTCTGTAGGGGCTGTTCTGGTAACGAGCCTGGAAGTAAAGAGTCTTCTCTGTGTCATTCCAACCAAGATGGAAGGGCACAGAGTCGTTGATCTTGATGGCAGTGGCATTGGAGGAGAGCCAGTAGCGTTCTAGGATGCTGCCAAACTCGTTACGGTTGGAGTAAACATCACCGGTCACAAAAGGCTTGGGCTCTTGCTGACCTGAGATGGTGATGGGCCAGTGCTGGATGGCAGACTCAGCACCGCCATACCAGTGAGAACCATTGTAAGACATGGCGTGCTCCACTGGGCGGTCTGACTCCAGCTCTTCCCACCTCAGACGGTAGCACGAGACAGTCTTAACGAAGACGGTCTGGATGAAAAAGTTTAGTCTTCCATCACTTGAGCGCCCACATCTCAATATTGGACCATCTTTGTAGCATGAATCCAGGTCCAATGTACCTGACCTGAGAGACAGAAAATATATACTCAGGTCTAGCCTATATTTAGCCAGTGCCTTTAAAATAGGGGAATTGTTAATGCAAAAAAGGTAATGTTTAAAACAAATTCTAATAATTGCTTTATTTTATCCCACATTCTATCATATTATTGATGTATGGATAAATGTCTCAGTTGCAATGTGACTTCGGTGACTTCCTCCAACAGTGATAACAGAGCACACACTGACCTCAAACACAACAGAGTCCTCTGCAGCTGATAATAGGGGCTATTGAGCACAACAGGCAGAGATCATGTGCATTGACTAAATGGAGATCTCTACTGGAGAAGCCAGCCCAAAACATATGATGATGACTTTGCATAGCGTGCCAGATTGTAGGTTATGCACACAGAACACAACGTGCAAAGAAAGATTATGCTGACAGTGTACGTTTCTGTTCCTGTCTGAGACCATGAAAAATGATTTCAACTCTACCCACAGCGCTATATCACTACACTGTATTCCCGGTGTTGTTCCCTGCTGAGGCTTCAAGTACAATTCAATAATATTGTAATTACCAAAACAGCAGCATTGTACAATGACATTTCTAGTGTGTTCTGTTCCATAAAGTAATCTGTACGGTGAATGCCAGAGGTCAAAGTTGATAGTGACACAGCAGGGGAAGTGCGGTGAAGTATGCCCTGCTCAGCTCAATCATGATTACAAGTGATGTTTTTTTTATTTTTTCATTATGTTTTTGCCCAACTAAATGTCACTCAAATCACGTTGACAAGATTAACATGTGTTCTGTAAGATTGCCAATTGCTCAGAAATGCCAGTGGCACTAACCTCTCCTCACAGTCCCTTGTAGGGCTTCAGATGCTTTTCATTACTTTTAAAGGACATTAGTAACACCCCATTGCCTAATTCCCATATTATGCCAAACATCTGCTTATCTCAACAGCAGTCTAATTCAATTAAACTGACCTGAAGGCCATCTTGAAGATGATTGCTCCTGCTTGGTTGCGTATCACGAAGCCATCCTTGTTGAGTTCCAGCAACTCTGTCCTCAGCAGGTCAGGCCTGGGGAGCGAGGCGATGTAATAGCACCATGCCGTTACCGCGGCGATGACCAGCATCACACCTAGGACACCAGCCGCCACCACCGGCCGTGTGTCCTTGCTGCTCTTCTTGATTGGGGTGGCATCAGTGATAGTGCCCCCAGCACCACCAGGCACTACTTGGTACATGGTGGCCTTCTGCCGACCATACAACCACTAAACATGCGCAAGTACTCACTAGTTTTTAATGTGGTATCATTGACTCATTGATTCCGAGATTCAAATCAGTATGCTCTGTAAAATTCCTGTGAGGTAGTAAAGTCAAATGACTTGCAGGTCCTGTAAACTACAGGTGTGTGACTATTGTTCCTTCCCTCACAGAATTGTTCTTCAACTCCAAAAATATCTTTTTCATAAACCTAGGACAGAAACAGAGAGAGAAGAAAAAAGGATTTCTATGAGATTTCTATTACAACAATCCAGGACTACTGATGATGATGTGTGTACTGATAAGATGGTAAAAAGTTGCAAAAGTTTTACTGTTACTTCATCTCCTTTGCAAAGCAATACTATAACACACCATCTTGGGGGGGGGGGGGGGGGGGGCACATTAAATAAGTCATTTAAATAGTCATTTAAATAACAAATCAATTGGGAATATGAAAATAACTAATTACAAAATGAAGATTACTAATTAGTCTCTAAATATGCTGATATCAGTTTCATTCCTTGTTTATAATCATTCCTATATAACACATGATATGCAATGATATACTGAATGATATACATGATATTCAATGTATACTGAAATTTGGACCAATAATCTTGTAATCTTGTGAATACAATGAATCATATGGCTATACAGATTTTGTCAATGATTGCAACATTCAGAAGGCAACAATTCCTTGGTGAGACCTTGCTTACATACTCTAGTTAATGGCTGTGCTTTCTCACGCTATGCAAAAAGTCATGTCAAAAATGTATATGAACTTTTACTTTTTTCCCATGGTAGGTTTTCTTATTGGCACAGTGTAGCTGTCAGCAAGAGACATCAATTACCCATCGAAACAACGTATTAATGTACATTTTTGCTATCTTCACACATAACAAGTCTTGATAAGCTTAGATCAAGACAAATGTTACAAGGAAGTATAATTAGTTGTCTGAATAATAATTACACACAAAAACCCAGGCGCCTTGTCAAGTATGCCTGAAAACAGAGCATACCGATGCATTCTGATGTGGTTATCTGATTATTCTTCCCAGGTACCTCCCTGGTATCTCCAGGGGAATAAGTTGCATGATATTTTGTTCTACACCCGTTCTCATATAATCTCTAAAACATTGTGTTTAAATGCCTTCATACTGACATACACATATACAAGAAAAACACATCGTAAAGGCAGAATGAAATATCTCATAGAACAGTGTACGATTCTCATGATTCATTATAAATTAGGCATTTAAAGTAAAGGCTTTGAGGCTGTGAGAAGCTGTGAGACTGCTCTCCTGTCCATGCATGATTGTCGATTGCCTCTACCTGCATCTGTATGCAGAGGACATGTACACAGCTCTCAGGGTCAGCATGCAGTGGTACCACGGTATGAGTTTCCTGTTAATAAGTGTGTGCTCAGGCAGGGGAACGGAGAGAGGAGGAGAGAGCTGAACAGAAGAGAAAGAGAGAAAGAGGACTGACAGGGGCGAGAGAAGCAGAGAATGGGAAGGGAGAGCATGATGGCGAAAAGATGAGAGGACAGGAGAACAGACACAGGCAGATGACAGGAGAAAAGGAAGAAAGCGTGAATCACTGAGTGCAGAAGAAAAAAAAAAGGCCAAGCGGGCAGACGGAAGTAAAGGGCCCGAAACAAACACGACGAGAACAAGTGGTGCCTTAATGGCTTGAATAAGAAAAACATCTTGTGCCAAGTGAACACCCGTCAGCTTCTAAACACCCATACCCAGGCCAAGAGAGTGGAACAGGGAACAGAAGGCCTAGGTAATGGGGAAGCGTGTGCATGTGTGTGTGTGTGTGTGTGTGTGTGTGTGTGGGGGGGGGGGGGGGGGTTGGTGGTGGTGGTGGTGGTCTGTATAATCAGAACTATTAAAAAACATGCAGCGCAGCATGGTGCCACCCTCCTGGGCAAAGGGGGGAGAACAGGATGCTTAATTAAAAGGCTGATGCTAGTTATCAAAGCAAATTGGGGCAACGTTAGATTAAGGCAAAAAGACGACTTCTGTGAGTTTAGTTTTCTCTCTCTCTCTGTCTCTCTCTCACTCAACCTACACACACATACACACACACACACATTTGCTCTCTTTTCTTGAGATCTGTATTGATTTAGCAGAGCTGTTAGCACAGGGGGTAGATAAAGAAGAAATGTGGTTATCTGAAGGAGAGGAGAAGTGTGGTTATCTGAAATTGCGCTCTTAAATCCTTAAATGCTCCTGTTCAGCTGTTCAGCTCAGACAGTCTAGCAGCCTCTGGGATGGAGAGAAAGATGAGTGGGCAGGAGAAAATACCTAGCCTAGCTCCAAGCTAACGGCAGAGAGATTGCTTCTAACAGGACACAGGAGCAGATTTCTTCTGTCTCATTACACTGTCAGATTTTAGGAGTAAATTCTGTATAATAAACTGTTATGACTGTTTGAAGTTAGCAAGATTATGCAGTCCCAACATTAAATACGTTTAAACTAGAAAGGGATGCCTTTATCTTTGCTGGTATTTAAACCACCGTTATCAAAAATATACAGATATCTTGTAAATACACTCTAAATACATGCTGTCGTGATTAACTACTACATGCCAGGATTCTCGCAGAGAAGATACCATGATTGCTTTAATATCACAGCGTATTAGTTCATCTTGGTTATAGAACCTATACACTGACAGCCAGTGCTGTAGTCTAGTTTGCTGTAGTGGGTATACTGTCTGACACAGCTACTGTTTTTACAGTGTTGTCTGTATATATGCAAACCAAACAAACTTTTGAATGGCTATACAGTGTGTACCTGCATATCATGTAGACTACAGCCCTGCCGACAGCATAGGGTCTAATATCTGTAGTAGTCAATCAATTGCCTAATGCAAGCATGCAATTCATTGGAGCACAAATCCCTTTAGTCAGGGGGGTAAAGATGTAATTAAGAGAATGAGGTAGCTTGGTAATCTCAACGCCACACAAAACAATTGCATGCAGGCTATTTTTAGTACCAAGATTTTCCACATTGGAGGAAAAGGTACATTTAATTACATTTACATTTACATTTAGGCATTTAGCAGACGCTTTTATCCAAAGCGACTTACAAAAGAGGATAACATTCAAGCTACAACTCAATGAAAGAACAAACAAGGAGTGCATATTGCTAACATAGAATCTGCACTATTTTAAGTTAAAAGTGCAATAGTGTAACGCAGTGTAGAGAAATTCAATTATTAAGTGCAGGTAGATGGGAGCAGAGCCATCATTCACCCTGTAGGCCACCATAAGTGCCTTGAATTTAATGCGAGCAGCCAAGGGTAACTAGTGAAGTTCAATGAACAGAGGTGTGACATGTGCCCTTTTTGGCTGGTTAAAGACCAGACGTGCAGCTGCATTCTGGATCATCTGTAGCGGTCTCACCGCACAGGCTGGTAGGCCTGATAGGAGGACATTGCAGTAGTCAAAACGAGAGATAACCAGGGTCTGAACCAGGAGCTGGGTTGCATGTTGGGTTAGGTACGGCCTGATCTTCCTTATGTTGAATAGGGAAAAACGGCACGACCGAGCCACAGAGGCAATGTGATCTGCAAAGGTCAGTTGGTCATCGATCATGACACCTAGGTTTCTTGCCACTTTGGTAGGAGAAACAGACAGGGAGTCGATCTTGATACTGATGTCGTAATTAACTGGGCTCCTGTACTGACAACACTTTTTGCTACATTTCACACATGAGAGTTACCCAAGTGGGTTATGTAATGACAATTTGTAACTGTTCTTCGACAGATCACGATACATAGTTCAAACCTGTTTCCTTCCAGAATGGAAGACAGACTTGCTGTTCTGATCATTGAGCCATTCACACACTCTCCATGACCACATATCGATTGTGTCTCACTGAAACAAACAATCGGAGAACGCAGGCCTAACACATGCGAGATTCAGGTGATTTTTTATTTGGAGGTCAGGACACTGGATGGACTACTACTAATTTGAAGCTTTTGCAATGGTATTTGCTCCCCCTTTGCCCTGGAACGCTGGATCATTCTAGTCCAGTCACGGCATGGCACCTGGGCGATGTGTGCTGCCAGAGTGTTTGGTCATTTGATTTCCCTTGCAGCACAGACTGGCAAACACACACATGTAATCCATTATCTAGGAAATCCCTGTGGTCAGCTGGCTCTCCTGAGTCAAAAAATGTAATTAAAAGAATGCATTTGTAATCACGTGAGTTCAATCAACTGCAGAATTCACCAAACTGTACTCTAAAATTCCAACTTTTCCCTTCATACGAGACCTCTGATGGTAGCCTACAGATTGAAACATTTTATCCTTTCAACCACATCTGAACAACCCCATGTTGTTACAAACACAAAGAAAGAAAGACAATTTCACAGTGTTTATGGTTGTGTTTACATGCTTTCAGGGTATGTTTTGTAGTCTACAGACTCAGTCTGGATTGCTAACACATTATTATGGCTTTTGCAGCAATGTTTATCTCCACACGTTTCCAGTCTCACTGAAAAGGCCACTGACCAACACATTCTGTTGCTGGATATAGTGCAGTGCTTAGAGTAAATTATAACTGCTATCCTCTGTCAAGGCTCTTTCTCTCTCTCTCTCTCTCTCTCTCTCTCTCTCACACACACACACACACACACACATTTGCTCTTTCTTCTTGAGATCACACACACACATGAATGATGAAATGAAGAATGTGTAGTACTAGCATCCACTGTAGAAGTGGTGTGCTAATTTTAGCCCTAGAGCTATTTAAGGTGCTACATGAAGATTATGTTGTTCATTGAGGGGAAAAAACGATCAAACTTTAAGAACACATTAAACCCCAGATGTAGATGAAGCTAACGTAAGACACTAAAAGTTGATATCCTGCTGGTCATGTGTAGCCGATAACATTTTCCCATGCAGATTCAGTTCTGCTTTGGGCAAAATTTCACAACTGTTCATATTCCAAAGAAAAGTGCTGACACTGCAGGCAGGTTACGTGTCCAGACCTGATTTCAGACTGCTGAGTTAGAAAAAAACAGTTGTATATACTTAAGGTTGTGTGCAAGCTGTGCATTTGTGTAGGACCTTTTTGTGAGTGTGTGTTCATGCTCTGATGATTTTTTGTTGTTGTTGGGCGCATAGACCAGGAGCCCCTTCTGTATCTGTGTGTGCGAGTGTGAGTGTGAGTGTGTGATTGTGTATGCGTGTGTGTGCGTGTGTGTGTGTGTGTGAGAGAGAGATAGACAGAGAGAGAGTTCGCAAGAGAATGTTAAAAAAATGACCTCCTCACCATCCAGGCCTCTGCCGAGACATCCACACCACCCATGCTACTAAAACAAAAATAAGCACTGAGTGTTGAAATCGTCTAGCACTCATGAGCGCTTGGCAGCTGTGCAACTGACAGCAATGTACAGGCTGCACTGGTGGCTACTAAAAGTCGTTCTAAAAATGCAGGGCACATTGTTGATGGCTGTTTCGGTTGCAGAAGCTAATTCTTCCATCGGATAAAGACACACAGCATGATTTAGATTATGCGTTATGCGTATGAAAAATATATCCGCCCTTGGGGCCAACGACGCAAGGATAAAGTTAACTCCAAAACGAGTCAGTAGCCAACAACAGATCGTGATGTCTCAGCTTGTCCAGACTCTGGCCTGGTGAAGCTCGTAGTTCATGTTTAACCGAGCAACCTGAAGCGTTTGTATCCCCTCATTTCGCTTGTTACGCTTGCTGTTCACACAAGGAGGAGGAGGGTGCAGTAAGCTAGACCGTTATGTGCTGCAGTAGGTTAAAAAAAAAGAAGAAGAACGTTGTACTTTCTGGTCGGCTTTGGGTTATCATGTACACTCATTTCAGAATATTCTGACAGTAAACACACAACAAATGTCAACGACTCACCGCCAGCCGTGGTCCCGCTGCGTAGACTACTAACTTGAGGTCTGACAGTGTCCCGTCACGGAGAAAAACATGACACTCAGCGCCGTGTACGGCAGAGAGGGAGCTCGCCTCTGCCACCCTGCGTTACTCATCCAAAAACAAGACTTCCTTTGAGCTTACGACGGGAGTTGTAGTTCTCTGAAAAGATCCCCTACTACAAGAAAGGTGTGTGCCTCGCAAGAACTGTGTTTTATTCCCACAGTAAACTCAAAAAGAACATAATAAAAACTACAGTGATGGAATAACCTTTACAATTTCTGCAGTTAATGAACACATTTACAACATATAACACTAGACCTCAATTTCTGATATTCTGAGATAACGTCACAGTTCATCAGGCAAGTTCACCAACACCCTGGACTGGATCAACGCTGACACTCTGACACAAACTCGGGGTGGATGATGTAGAAGCTGGACTTGAATGGTTTGACCACATGGAAACAGCTGTGTCCTCCACTGCAAGTCAGAAAAATCAAGGGGATTAAAAATGCTTTTAATCCCTTCATGTCTTTATATTAACCCTGGCAGAGATCTAAGTGCTGTTACATAATCAGCCACTAGTCCAATCAGTGGAATGGATCTGACAAGAGGGATAGCAAGCCTTGCTAGTCTGTACGACTGTAGAGACTGGAGAACTAATCCAATAAAGTTTTTGTTTGTATTGTTTTTGTATTTTTGCAAAGTAAGATGTCACCTCTCACCTGGAGTCGGAGGCAGCCTTTGAGTTGGACCTGCTGTGGTGGGCGGGGGCTCGGACAGTCTGCAGTGAGGAGATCACTTGAGGGTCCATTATTTGCCCTCGTCTTTGGACATCAGCTCCAGTGAATCTCCTGAAGAATGGGAGTGGAGTTACAAATCCAGTTGAGTAATGTACATTGGCCTAGAATGATGTATATATGCAAATATAGGCATCAACAGCAAAAAGGATGAGATATAGTTGCAAACAATGAAGCTGCAAATCAGTTTTTTTAAAGAAATCATTATGATCATATAGAGCTATATAACTATTCATTAATTCACTCATGTTCATTCAGATTATGGCTTTCTGTTACACTGGCTCCATACCCAGTGAGCTCTAAGCAATCTAACCCAAACCTGTATATAGCTGGAGTACACTGCAGATAAGCTGGAAACAGGTTAGGTATTTAGCCAACCAAACAGCTATTTTAAGGTGGAAGTTGGAATATGTATTATGGGGGGAAATTGAGAGGCCTGGACTGTTTAAGAAGCACTATTGACCTTGCCCTCTTTAAAAAGGTGTTTAATTGAGGGAAATTAAAAATGTAATTGTTTTTAAAGACCGACCAATCCAATAAGTGTTTTTCAACTGCGATGTCTGGAACTTACCCTTGCTTCTTCTGAAGGGAACTTGGAGGTTGTTTCTCCCTGAGAGGGGCATCTGTGGACTGTGCTTTACTCAGCCAGTCAGCAGGTGGCAGCACACATACTTTAGGGGAGTGCAAAGCGACTTTCTGCGGAACCTCTTTATCTGCTCCCCTCTGCCTGGTCTGTATGTGTGCAGGCATGTCCTCCGCTGGTGGGAGAGGAAGCATGAGACACACAGAGAGAGTGAGAGAGAGAGACTGATCTGATAGAGAAGAACTCGAGTACTCCTGAGAAATTTAGCACATGGTTAACAGATGATTTTACATTTTCATTGTAAAATAAGTGTAGGCCCACACCCAATATGTAGCTCAAAACAGACCACCCTAGGCATTATGGTATGTCCTCAAAGAGACTGCTGATATTACTATAGTACTGCAAATCTGTCTATCAACAACAACAACAAAAATTATTTATTTATACTATTTAATATGATAATATGTATTATTATTATTAGACTATTGATGTTGTTGTTGTACCTGCATACATAATCATAGTATTATCAACTAATAATCAAGTGCTTAATCACTGGTGTTTAGCACTGTATAAATGCAGTTGTACCTGGGAACTGCACCGAGATGTGTCTGACAGGGGGAAACAGAGGTGTCCCATTTGCCACCTGTGCCGCTGGCATCATTAGGATTGGTGCAGCCATCTGAGGAGGTCGTGGCCCCCGTCCTGTTTGTGGTTTCCGGGGAAACAGGAAGTCCTGCATGTCAGGGTACAATGGGAAATAAGAAACCCTGCATCCACCAGGCTCCAGGACACACACACACACACACACACACACACACACTCAAACACACACACATACACACAAAAACAATCACACATGTTGGTTAACTTCAAGCCTTTGTGGTGTGTGCTGTGTGCAGTAATCAATAAATAATGATCAGCAGCTCTGCTTGATTCCCTGCTGAGATAACATGATTAGAGTGGGTTTCATTTGCCGCAGTCCCCAAATCAGGTCAATAACAAATATCTGCAGCAACTGTGCCTGTTCCAAATAGCTGCTTGAGGTAACACACTATTCACCACTCACTTTGAAACATGGCAGAAGAGTGCATGTTGACAATGAAGTCTCTTGTGAGTATTAAGATCTTCTTTACAAGCTATTAGGATAATTGTGTAAAAATATATAAAGCACAAATGTCTACCTACTCTGAAATGGCATGTGTTTATTAAGCCCTAATCCCTCCTCGTTTTTAACAGTTCACATGCGCTGTGCAATCCTGCAGGACCCTTTGAGACATTTTGGGTTTGCCACCACACTATGCCTGTTTTGTGCTTTACTTGTGACGTCCTCCCGTCTCGAGACTTTGATTTCCCAGACAGGATGAGGCTGCTGCTGATGTCGGGCCTGCTGCACCTTGCAGGGCGATAATAAGGTGAATAATGGATGAGCAACTCTGAGCTTTCACCTACTGAGGAGTAATTACCACCATAGCCTGCATTAGGTTAAGAGGATTTCAAGTCCTTGACTCACGCTATGGTAAAGAGCTGCTCAACAATGGCCTTGGATATACAGAGGAAGTGAAATTAAAATTAGAGCCTGAAATAAATGCGATAACGGGTCAGAGGGGGAAAAAAGAGTTGAAAACAGAAGAAAAAAAATTCTAATGATAATATATGGAAAAGAAAGGCTAGATAAGGATAGGAGAGGATTTGTATCACAGATTTTCTTCACATACAGTATACCTACCAAACAGCTGCTACAGTTTTGTTTGCTAGGTTCAGGTACCAGGTACTGTTCAGTATCAGACCTCCATCTCCTTAATGTATAGCGGTTATTACAACCCTTATTTTATTAAGTCTTATTACAACATACACAGTATGTGCCCACGTACATTTTTAGATCAATTTGTTGCTAATTGCTCATGGTATATACCCATCTAATATCACTTAGCCTGGACTAAGTACAGCATAGTTTATTTAGCTGCGTATCTCCATAAGGTGACTATGTTTAAACCTATTTTAAGCTCTCTACCAGCTAAGACATCAGAATGAATCCTTGAAGGTGGAGTAGTAGACCAACTTGGTTCAGGTCCTTCACTGTTGAGTGAATGAAACTGTTCAGCATCCTCACTGGTTATTCCAGTGTGTCGGGTATTACTGTGTGTATTACAGAGTGCTGTGTGGGTGAGAGTGCTAGTCCTTACCGGTCGAGGGTGCGGGTTGTTCCGACGGTGAGCAGAGGAAGGTCTGGGTCTGCTGGGCTGGATGGCTCTCCAGCGGCCAGGGGGGCTGAACTCCTCCGAGTAGGTGCTGAGATGGAGCTGTGGGCTCATCGCCTCGGCACTCACGTACACACTCACACACACAAACACACACACTCACTCATTCCCTCAGTCATTCTCTCACGCGCAGTCTGCAGCTGCTCCTCCACTGGTCCGTGTGTTGTGTGTGTTGTGTGTGTTGTGTGTGTGTGTCCCATGCTACTCTGGACACTCCCCCCTCTTTCTCATTTCCATCCATCCACCCCCTTGACCATCTCCTCACCCTCTTCCATGCTCTTGCTACTGTTTCATTTTGCATTCCACTATTGTTTGAATCAGCTTCCAGTTCCAGCTTCCAGCTTTCCAGATTATGATATTTGCAGTTAGATCATACAGAGGCCTTTGCCATGATACCTGTTCCGGAACTCACTGAATTTACCTCTCACCACATGTTTTTTTTTTTTAGGGGGGGGGTTAATCAGTGTCTTGACTATATGGACCACATACCATATGTACATATACCTCATTAATTCATGTGCTGGTTAAATTCAAAATCCATAATATGCTGTATAGGAAATCTGCAGCTGTGTGTGACTGGATCTAATGGCCCGGGATAGAAACAGGAGTAGGCCACAGCCGTCTGAGATCTGAGTGAGCATCTGTCAACAGCATCTAATCTCTCCCGTCTGTCTCACTGGGTGTCTGCTTCACAGGGGGCATCACAGACAGTGCCAAGCAGCTCTGCTTTCTTCTGCATCACACACATGCACACACAGACACACACAAACACACACACACACTCTGGATGGGTCAGTCCCAGCAGAATGGTGGGATGTCATTAGACTCCGCTCCATATGAGAGCCACCAAAGTACACACGCACACAAGCACGCACGCACGCACACACACACAAAATGGGTATTTTGGGACAAAGACACACACAAATCTGTCTAGGAGAACACTGGCACAGATTCACATTGGCCTATAATCAGCTTTGATCTTAGAAACATTTACAGCAGCATACACACACACATGCAGGCAGTCACACATACACACACTCCCTGAGGGCTCTTGATTCAGGACCAGCTCCTTGTTCCTCTCCATTAATAATGTATCTTTACACCTGAAAGAGCCTTTTGTGTTCACTGCATCACAGCTGGACCCTGAACTGGAACGGTAGAAACCCCTCTCCAAAGACACACACTCACACCAACTAATCATACACAAATACACATACACACACACACACACACCACACCACACAAACAAATATTTATGTTCACACACACACACATGCACCTAAAACCAATTCACCTTTGAAAAATCAATGCACGTATGTCACCAATATTATGACATCATGGCACATCCTAATCTCTGATTTGAGGAGTCCAGTTGCAGCTTTTTGTCTCCGTGCTATTGAACGCAAATAGGACCACTTATCAGCTGAACGTCATGCAGAATGAGGACGTCTCGACGACAGTGATCTGACTTGTTCGCATTAAGAGTGCCCTGCTCTCAGAACAGGCACTCGGGTGGTCGTCTGTCGTGTGATTTTGACTCACATCAGAGACTGTTTTCATCTCAGTGAGACTCCACTCACCATTCAGATTCCTCTCTCAGTGGCGAATCTCTGTTCTCTATCTTTTTTCACTATGCCCCTGGGCAAAAAACAACAAACCAGATATGAGTCATAAAGACATAAAAGAATTGTTTTTTTTTAATGGATACAAAACTGTGGTTACCAGCGCACTGAGATAGTAATAGGTGATGTGTGATGGCCCCTCCATGGAAAGATATTGGATTGCCTTCTCAAAATACACTACATGAACTTGCCTGTCTATACATCTGAAGGCCTGTTTGTCCAGAGTGTGCTGGATGCAAACACACTGTAACCTGAGCCCCTTCTCTATGATTGTTATTGTGACATGCTTGTCTTCACACTGGGGTCATTATGTTCCTTCCATCCTTCCAGAAAGTTCTTTCCCAAAGTGGGCAGAGGAGTAGCTCCATTCACTCTTACTGCTCAATCATGGTTCAGTTACAAGGAAGGAGAGCAAAAGAGAGAGAGAGACAGAGAGAAAGGGAGGTAGAGAGAGAAAAAGAGAGTGAGTATCTCCTTACTTAGTTGAGTTCTACTACAACCCAGGCTATTAAACTTTCATGCTTGGTCATTTTAGCATCTCATTCTTTTGCCTTTCTGCATGGCTCCACATGGAAAGCGGAAAACAATATCATACACATGTCATGGTCAAGATAAGCATAACAATAGATATAAGACTTTTAATGAAAAACTTACAAAATACATAGAAAAGTTAGAAGAAGAATATATGAATATGTATGTATAAGATGTCTAATCTATTAGTAATCCACATGCTATATCACCTATATCTTGCAAAATGCACAGCTTTTTATCAACCTTTTGGTAATAGGCTACATTTTTGGTACAGTAAGACAGTAGTTTGTTAAGACAATTAGACAAATGTTCCCTGTTCGCTGAAAACACACACCTACTGCATGTGGTAAAACTACCCATTTTGTTCATTTATTCAGACATTATTTTCCTTGCACCGATGTGCAAAAGAAGATTACTGACAAGGATTTTCATGATGGTTGTTTTTTTTTTTTTTTTTTTTTCAAATTAACCAAGGCTGACAAGGATTAAAAGGTTGAGGTGCATGGACACAGTAGAGACCATTCTGGAAAACAGAGGAGCGAGATGCCCATCTGTGTGCACAAATCTCACTGATGTTTGGATTTCACTGCCATTTTCAGTCTGCTGTAGATGTGCCCAAAATTCTGCTGGCAGAAAATCAATACAATAGTCAGTTATGAGGAAAAACACATAACAGAGCACAGAGCACTAAACAGAGCCCAGAGCGCTAAACAGACCATTTCCGCACGTCTGAAAAGAAATAGGCTTTCAAACAAGACAGGGCTTATAAAAGCCACATATACCTGAATGGCATAGTAGATAATACCCAAATAGCCTGCAATGCAGCCTCCCAGGAACAAATCAAACGCAGCAGGCTTCACCCTGAAATCCAGCCAGATAGATCCTACTTATTGACAGATTAGGGTAATCCAAGACACACTGCAACTAGGTTGAGATGTCCAGCGTACATCATAAAGACCATGAGAAAGTACTGACCTGTACATCATCATAGGTTGATTCATTTGATCGTAGAATGTAATATCAGGCTCCCTGTCACAGATAAAAGAAATGTCTAAGTTCAGTGTGTACATTTTGAAACTTTATTATGTCACGGTGTGCCTGTATCTTTTTCCCTCTTTGTGTGTGTGTGTGTGTCTGTGTCAGAGAGAGAGAGAGAGAAAGAGAGAGAGAGAGAGACTGTGTGTGTGTGTGTGTGCCTACCTGCGGTCCTGTTTGAAAGTGTGTTTGTACACCTGTTGCAGGTGTTGTTTAAGCTCCTGTTCCATGGTGGAGATCATGAGATTCTGGGCAGGCTCCTTGTCCATCAGCTGCGTGGCTCGTGGGGCAGAGGTCAGGAACGACATCAGCGCTGATAAACGACTGTCCCGTACCTCCTGAGAAAAAAGTAATATGTTTATGCTCTATTTTTCTCTATCTTCACTCGAGTTTGGTTCAGTAACACCTTATTTGAAGGGGTGTACATAAGGGTGACACAAGCCTATTATAAACATGACATGACAGGCATCATGAACATTAATGACACCCAATTTATGACTGTTAAGTGTCATACACATGAATTAGGTGCATATGTTTCTTACATAATTGTGTGAGTTATACTGCAATTTACATACAAATAATTTAATCTGTGATTCTTAATTAAAAGAATAAACATGTGTATTAACCTGTTATACCAAAGCTGACATAAAACACTGTCTTTTCCATAAACTCTTCATTCTAAGGTGAAAAATATAATTTAACACCTTAGAAAAAAGATGTGCAGATTTAACTGTTAGACACCTAACAATTGAAATGACCCGCTGAACAGCACACTGACCCATTGAACAGCACAGTCACCAAGAACTGAACATCTACAAACAACAGAAGAATGTAATTTATGTTTCTTTGCCTCCATTCATCATCACTTGCATGTGAGTCTGGCTATATATTCTAGTCACACACCCTCTCTGAAAAAATCACTAAAACAATCATGAATCTCATCAAGTGGGTAATCATCTGAAATCAGCTTTACACTCTGTGATGAGATTTCATCATTTGCTGCACAGGGAGACCAGCTGCTGACCTGCCAACCCACCCTCTGTTAACAAGAATACCTGCAATACAGAATACAGCCACCAGAGGGAGCAGTAAGACTCAAAGGGAAATGAAAAGGGACCAGAAACCAGTCTAACATATGGGTGTGACATGCTTTGGAAATATGCTGTGGTTTGTTGACATTCTCACCATTTGGCCCCTGAAGACTTGGATCTCCTTTGGCGAGCCCTTCAGCATGTCATAGAAAAAGACAAGAAAATGCGATATCAGTATGTGAGTTTCAATATTTTCCGTGTCTCTGTTTTGGAACATTTTCAGATGCATGTACACGTCAAACCCAGTCTTTATGTCCACCCCAAAATGCCTACCTTGTCAGACAGATTGTACATGAACCTTGCCAGTGACTCTGCAATGATGACAGCATTTCGCTTGAGTCTCCTTATGTCCACTTGAGACCTACAGACACAGAGTAGAAGACCTCTCTCAGAGCAGGACACAGACTTAATGACTGTAGACCTGCTTGCGTTTAATATGCCTCTTCACACACACACTTCGGTCACAGTTGATGCTAGATTCAAGAGACCTCAGATAAGAAAAATCTGAAGAGCATACGTATAGATACGTATTATTAATGTATAGATACATATGTATAGTTAAGTATAAGTGACAGAAAAGAAGAAAAACTGGATTATTTGATTGCATATACACACACACAGAAATGATTTGACACACACACATATATGATATGTATGTGATATGTAAGTGTGCATGGTATATATTACGGTAGGTGTGTGTTGTGGTATGGGAGTACTTGTGTGTGATGATTGGAGAGTGAATCTGCACAGTAACCACTCACATTGTGTCCAGGATGGAGCCCCTGCGCTCTGACTTGGGGTCCTCCAGGTGAGACAGGGTGAAGCCTGGGACGCGACGCATAGCGTAGCGCTCATGCTCCCAGGCCACAGAGGGGTCGACCAGGTTGATTTTCTTATGGATCATATCAAACCTCACCCATGGGAATCTGGACGCAATCACCTAGAACAGCAACATGGTTGAGGAGTTTCAGCCAATTTCATCTGGTTACTGTAGACATTACTTGAGTTTGGGTCTTTGGGAAAGAGACTCTTATATCACTGGCCTGTGAAGGTTGAGTATATACAGTTAACCTGTCTGCAGGTCAGTGAGTGGTCCTGGCAACTATTCTTATCTGACAAAATTACACATCCATGAATAGGATTAGGACTAACAGGATTAGGATCTCCTGAGGGTCCAGAATAATAGTCTCTATATTTACACATATTCTGACAGGTCTGTATAGATTCTTTGATCCTCAGTGAGAATTTGGATTTGGATTCTAAGTGTAAAAATGCTGAGGCTGTCTCAGGCAAGACGGTGAGGGTCACACCTGCTCCAGCTGATAGATGAATTCATGCTGAGGGCTGCCAGGCTTCGGTGGGCGAGACACGTGCAGGTACAGCTCGTCCCCATTAGCCAGGGTGTCCAGGCACAGCACAAAGGCCACGTTGTCATGGAGAAGGCTGGACTCTGGGAGAGGGAAAAATATAAAATATGAGTGGGTGTATTCATAGATGAGAGTGTGAGGCGGAGTGGGTGGGCCTATTTTGCATTTGCATATCACATTAAGCCACATATTACAAGAAGCCAAAGTGTGTGTGTGTGTGTGTGTGTGTGTGTGTGATTATGCTAATTTCTCTCACCTGCATGATCCATGTTCTCTTCCAGCCAGCGTTTTGTGCCTAAGAAGTTATACTTCCCCCCTCCAGTCAGAGAGAAGAGGAGATGGTACCTGTAACAGGCAGGATGACCAATAATGTCAATCACTAACGATACTGATTCATATCAGGCAAACGTTAGAATAATCTAGTATCATCTAAGTCAGTATGTACCTAACAATCTAAGCATCTAATAAACAAAGTCTGTCTTTTTCTGTATCTCTTAATAGTTGTCTTGAATTATGCTCATGTCTCCATTATAATCCCCCTGCTCTCTCTCTCTCCATCTCCTCCTCTTTGTATTTGACCTTTCCCTTCAGTCCTCCATCTCTCTATCCCTCGCTCCACGGGTAGCCGTCTCTGTGTGGAGTGACTCACGGTGCTCTGCTGCGGGGGTCGCTGTAGAGTCTCTGAAAGAGACGGGCCAGCTCCAGCAGAATGGTCACGCCACTGCCGTTAGAGTCGGCTCCATACGACAGCCACTGAATCACACACACACACACACACACACACACGTAGACACACACACACACACACACACACGTAGACACACAGAGAGACAGAAAAAGAAAGGGGCAGAAAAATAGACAAAGCGTGACAACATGACAAAAATCACACACATAAAATCTATTTATATAAACAGACATCTGTATTAACACCTGTTCATAAACTCTGCAACCACACAGCACCCATGGAACACTAAGGACAGTTGTTAGCCAGACCCCATGTTGTTACACCTCAGTCTGTTATCTGTCAGGTGAGGAGCAGAGGGCACCCCTGCTGAGAAGTGAAGAGGTGTAATTACCCCTGGTGAAGGGAAGGTTATCTTCTTTAACAGCCATTTTCAATGATGAAGGAGCTAATGCTGGCTAATGGTCCATGAAGAGGTCAAGATAGACAATGGTTCTATAGCCACCCTCACATACACATTCATTCACACACACACACACACACACACACACACACAGTTTTCTGTCTTTGTAGAGCTGATCTCAGCGTGATCTGGGCACGTGAGTTCCCATACAAAGACGACTGTCTGACTATTTGGTCAAATGTACAAGAGAGCAAAGTAGAGATCATGGAGGGCGAGAGAGATAGGTAGAGGGGGGTGGGGAGGTGGGGGTAGAAAGAGAGGATTGTGATAATTAACTTCCATATTAAAACCCTTTGGACAGAACTGCATCAGATAGAGAAAACTGCCTGGTCATGACAAAAAAATATTAAAAGGAACTAGATAATTACTGAATGCAGACTTTTAGAAATTTTAAAACATTCTCACACAACTGCTGATGCCATATGTCTGTTAATTAGAAACTCTCTTCAAGTCAGCACTGCCTCCCAAGGAACTGGATTATTATAAAGACATCAGCAAGTTTTTTGAATACAATGGGGGCGCCAGACAGAGGCCATGTGACAGTAACGGATATTTGTAAAGTTCAGGAATAAGAAACACATGGGACTTCATTCACTTTAGAACTGATCTGTGACAGTAACGGTTATCCGCAAAGTTCAGGAATAAGAAACACACAGGACTTTATTCACTTTATAACTGATCTCCTGCTAGGTGGTGTGCAAAGGCTGTGAAGGTCTGCTGTGAGTTTTGTAGTCACAGTGGGACTTGCTACCAAATCAGCTAGGTTGTGCTGCACTTTCAAACACAAGTCTTTCTGCTTCACTTCCATGTTCTTCCCAGAGCACTCAAAACCATGTTTATGTTTTCAACCCATCACAATACTGAGGCTACAGCTGCTAATTGACGCTAACATCATCGCATCTGCACAAGGTCTCGCCAGCTTGTCTGAGCTACTAACAAACCAGAGTGCACAGCCGAGGTATTGGCTGACGGTTCCCAGCAGGGAGCCGACAAAGAGCAGGGAGTCTAACAGACCGAAACATGCTGACTGAATCAGAGCTGCCACTGGGACGGAGCGAGAAGGTCAGCATCACAGATGCAGTCTGTCCACTACCAGAGGAAAAATGTGTGTGTGTGTGAGTGTGTGTGTGTGTGTGCCAGAATTCAACTGCTTGCTGTGCTCAGAAGCACTGTAGCATGAAGCACACAGACACACTAAAAAGGTTTCTTGCGTGTCATTCATCCTCAGTTGGCTCTGCCCATTAACCATCTAAACCTAACCTTGCCATCAGTGTTGGGGAGTAAGGACTTACGTCATTTAATTACAAAATAAAAGTAACTTGTAAAAAGTGTGATATAATTACAGTTACTTTTAGGAAATATTCAAATTACAACTTCAGTTACATTTGTTCAGTAACATTCAGTTACACTGAATATCTTCTGCAGAACATTAACATTGGCTATATAATGAGTTTTCTTTTGCCATTCTTTCTTGTACACATCTGTGTCAAATTGGTTCTCCTATCATGATTAAATTGGCAATGCCACCCATTAACTTGCTGCTGGATCTACAACCTACAAGTAGTCTGAGCAGAGAGGGTAAAAGTGGAGCGAGAGGCGCAAACGTTTCACTGCTTCCATTTTCTATTTTTGTAAGGGGGAAGAAATTCCTCTTTATGCAGACCAGAATTGAGTTTTCATAAGCTGGCATCAAAGATCAGTGAAAAGTTTATGATGTGACGACACTGCCTCTCATGCAGACCAGAACTATTCACATTTGCTCTCTTAGTAACACATTATGTTGCTCTATCTTGGTCAGTATTTCATGATTTGAAGAGTACAGTTCTTAGAGGTAAAGAGATGTTGAAGTGTTGAAGTCTAACACAGCTGTGGATGTGTTTAGGAATTTTAAAAGGATTCTAACAGCAGCATTACCAAGTTTCAAAAACAGATAATCGTAGACAGTTAAGAATATTCATAAAAAATTCTGAAAAGTAATCCAAAAGTACTTTGGAGTTACATTACTTAGTTAAACTAATTGAAATAGTTGCACTACTATTACATTATACACAGGGTAACTTGTAACTGTAACACATTACGTTGCTTGCCATAATACCAGAGAGCCTTAGCACAAGAATACTCACACACTTTCTTACATGCAGAGAAACCATGTTGGGCATTCTCTAGCTTTAAGATTCATGAAAGACCTACAAGTCTGTCTCAGAGGCAGAAGGCTTTGATTAGTGGGGTGAGTAGTGGGTGAAAGAGCGGTTAGACTGTGGTGGTTAGAATTTCAGCATTAACTTTTTATCACACCTCAGATTCACTGCCATCTGGTTCAGTCTCTTGGACTTCACATCCACAAACTTGTGGTGTTTTGCATCCATCATTTAAATGCCGCTGTCTGAAATGACCTACTCCATGCAGTCTAGTTTGAGCAAGGCTAATCGGCCCGCGCTAGCAGAACTTACTGGAGCTAGCCCAAAGGAGTCATAATGGGCTGTGATGACAATAGTCTGAGGGTCTTCTCCAAATCCCGGCAGAACTCCCTACACACACATAAAAAAATCATAGTGCATTGATTCATAAGAGGCACCTGCAGCTTCTCTGGGTAGAGACTGTGCATATATCAGTTCCACTGTTATGATCATGGTTGCAATCATTACAGGGGTTTGCTGGACTGCAGTAAGGAAGGGATGGAAGTCTCTTCACCTCTAGTGTGATGATGGTGTTGTCTGTGAAGGGCTTGATTGGGTTGTTGTTGCTCACTAAAACCTGAAATGCCGTGGCAGTCACCATGCTCCGCAGAACTGGCAGGAGAAAAGTTAGGAACAGACAGGCAGAGAAGTAAAGATGGGGTTTGCACTATGTTACATCAGTAGGGCAATTTTACATCAATGTGCTGACCACCAAAGAGAAGCAACGTTTGGATTTGTGGCCACAGGCCTAACAAGCTTTACAAAAGACAAGCACAGCAGGAGTAGGAGCAGGAGCCTTACACATAATTGGAGAACATGAGCGATAGAGAATGTGTGTGTGTGTGTGTGTGTGTGTGTGTGTGTGTGAGACTGTGACAGAGAGAGAGACAGAAAGAGAGTGAGTGAGTGACTATGAAAGAGAGATAGAGAGAGAGAATAATATTGGTCTCGCCCTCTGACCTCCTCTCCATCAATCCCATTTCACATCATGTGTTGCCGGACATCACAAATGTCTTTTTCTCAATGTTCTTGCCTGCCTGTTCCATTCTCTTTAATACTTTTGGCTCTAGTCTTCACATTCTCTTTGTGTGTGTCCACCAAGGACAGCAGACAAGCCTCTTCCCAGTTCCTCCCATTTCAGCCATGACTCAGTTGGATCTTAGCAAATTCCTATCTGATTTGTTGTGTACTTTCAGCAGACTCATACAGTACACCTAATTAGCTCTAGTCTGATACGATTGGATTTTGATCACGTAGGACTTTTCTCTCAACTATACTGCAGTGTGAGTACTTGAACATACAATGGGAGCACAGCAACAATGTCCAAATCAAATTTGTGGAGTGATTTACCATGTTGTATGCAACTGGGATATGGGATAACTGGGATAAATGCTAAATATCTTGTCTGACCCTACAAGTCTTAGCTGGTTTGGTTCCCTTCAGCTCTAGTCTTATTTCTCTACACACCTCTAACCAGGATGGAGGAGGCCCTGGTGGCAGCATCCAGCTTCACCTCCTCATACATGTGGAGCAGCTGCTCGTCTTCCACCACCACATACAGAGGCATCAGGGCGTCCCTCTGCAACACCTCAGCCTCCGTCTCCATGAAGCTCTGCAGAGGAGACAGGGGAGGTCAGCACTACTGACCAAACTCCTGAATCCTCACAAAAACATTAATATACATACAAATATGCACAAATACACACAAAAGATTAAAATGTAAATGCACAAACACAATGCACAACAAGTATTCTACATGCAAAAGACTGTAGACACAAACAAACAACAAACAATAACCAAGGATGCACACTGCTGCCAGACTATCAGAAAACTCTAAAAAATACAGTGGTACATTCATTGTTGATATATGGAGCTGATTCCCAATACACAACGACCCCCCGCTGTTGAAAGGATAAAGAGAAGCACCATGAATTTTTTGACTATGAAGTCAAACATTTCTCCAGACGGATGAAATCTTTGTTATTCAGCTCATGTCTTCTCTACAGCGCAACAACAGCACAGGCAGTTTTCACCATTTCATTGACTTTCCTCCTCTCTCCAGAGACAAGATCGATTTAAGATCAGCCATGAGAGAAATAATGACATAATTGAATGAAATTGAATCAATACAATCACACAAAACGCACTCTAAAGCACATCAACTTTTAGATCTGGCAACTGATCGAATGCACGTGTATGTACATTTATGGCTATTTATCTTTTACAATGTAAACACAGGATATCTTTGATAAGATGTTCTTTGTTGATACGGAGAATGATGGCGTGTAAATTTGGATTGGAACTCCAATTTTGGAGATAAAGCACGTGCATCAGGAACAGGTTTGAATGAGTTCTTGCTAGGTGTTTGTCACATGATTATAGAGGTGGGTGGTGGTACTACACAGGCAGCAGGTACCTGTATCACCTCCTGGGGCACAGCAGAGAGGTTACTGGGCAGCAGGATGAGCATGGCGGCGGCGTTCTGTCTCTGAGCCTCTTCGTAACGCTCCAGCGTGAAGTCTGGCAGCTTCATGACCACACAGCGGCGCGTCAAGGCCGGGTCGTCAGACGAGCGCGCCTCCGCCACCACTATGGCTCCACGGCAACCTGGGTGCAGACGTCACAAGAAACGCTGACTTCGTGTCTGCCTCTGAGGTGTCAATACTCATATTGCTGTGGCTGTGCCAGTGTTTCAGCACTAAGCAATAACATTCAATTTCTACACTCTTGATGAACTACATGACTCCTCAAGCTAGGGTGCAGAATACTGTACACAGTGCACTAGAGTTTATCAGCAGTCATTTGTTGACAGTAGTTTGAACAAAACATTTATATTTGCCTATGATTAATATTTTGTTTCACATGTCAGGGAATGACAAGTCTTGGCTTTTTCACATTGGCCATGTGCTTCTCAGCAATTCTCTTTGAACCCATGAAACACAGGCAGCCTGTTTGACAGTACTGTCATATTGCATAGAGGCAGCCTGTCAGTGCAGCTCCAGCAGACAAAAGAGCTCACCAATATATCCATCTACAGCCAGCCAGACAGCCAGCCAGCACCTAATAAAGAGCGGCCCTCATCAGGGTTGGGAGCACCAGAACTCAGCAGCTATTTAGCGCCACACCTCTCTGCTTCTGAGGATAATTACACAGCACTGTTGATCACCACTCAGATTAGAGCTTGAAAGCACTTACAGTGATGACTGATAAGTGCAAAAGCCTTTCCATCAGAATAAAGCACTCAAACAAAAAAAAAAATAATAATAAAACTAAACTCTTTGGCATTGTGGGCAAATCAGAGAACTAAAATGGCTGTTTCCTCAATGTAAAATGGCAGTGGCCATGTCTGTAATATAACTATCTAACTTAAACGCAATAATGGTGAATGCTAAATCTCTTCACTATGCATTGCATGAAGTGCATAATGACAATGGATCATGAATTGTGCTAAACCAAACTGGTTGGTGAACATACATCATCAGTGTGTGTGTTTGTGTTTGTGTTTGTAGTAAACATCATCCTGTGTCTGTGTGTGTGTGTGTGTGTGTGTCACAGGTGTGATGCTCTCAGTACCATGCCTGTCTTGTTGCAGCATGTAGTGTTGCATGCGGTATCCAGTGAACTCATAGGAGGAGACAGTAGACAGCACAGAGGCATGCAGGTGCTGCACTGTCAGCAGGAGAAAGAGTGCTGCCACACCTACAATCTTTAGCCACATATTCACACACACATACACACACACAAACTCTGGACTCCAAGAAACTTCAAGGCCTGTGAAGAGAATAGAAACTCCATGAAGCACCAAGAAGAGTCAACACAGCTTAAGAGTTCTCACAAAGCCACCATGTGCTCTCTAAGCACGTGAGTAGTATGTCTACACCAGAATGTTATAAGTTTCTCCCTGAAATTACCTCCAAGGAGAATTTCAGAAAGCATGGATTAGGCAATGTACTTTATGGTGTGGTATCCACCATCTTGTGTTCAGAATGACTAATTACGCTCAAAGCTAGATCAAGAAATATGTTTCAGCTTTAGCATCAATGCTACATAAGGAGGGTCTGATCATCACAATGGCAACCCCTGACTTCTTACAGTGATAAGAACTGTGACTCAAGAAAAACACTGATGACAACAGGCCTCACTTACCTAACAGACTTCAAAATTCTCTCTCTCTCTCTTTTCTCCTCACAGTAGTTAATTATGGGAATGTCTCTTATGCTTCTTATTCTTCACTCTTTAAAGCAAGGCTACTCAGGGTGCCGATGCTACCGCTGTGCCGAGCCTACAGGTGCCATAAGCCCCTATCTGCCATCTGTCCCTCAGGGGATTAGTCCCGGCTCAACAGGGCTCTCCTCCAATCAGTGTACCCGTAGCACAGGTCATCACGGTGGCCCCATAACCTTATTGGCTGCTCACTGAAGCAGAGCATAAATCTGTGTCAGACCTGTGGTTTCATCTGAGGACTTGTCAGAAGCGTAAGTTATTCTGATCTGGAAAAAGTTCTTAGTATAAACAGTATGAGAAAAAAATAAAAAGATCTGATCCAAGGTCAGTTTTTTACACAGAGGAGCTTCATTGAACAGGAAATAGGATACAGGAAGTCATAATACGGTGCATTCATGCAGCTCTGACTCCCTCCATGGTAACAAACCAGAAGATCTGACTATTAGCCATATGTTTTTGTATAGTGAAGGACTTTGTGTGTGTGTGTGTGTGTGTGTGTGTGTGTGTGTGTTTGTGTGTTTGTGTGCGTCCATGAAAGACAGCATGAGTGAGTGAGCAAGCACCCACACAAAAGAAAGATTCCAGTACACCAAAAATAAATAAATATCGGACAAAATTGTATAGGTGAAGTCACATATTCCAGATTTTTTTTATTGATATGATACACTACACAGAACAATAACATCTGTTAAATACTGGTATGGAAACTGTTCACATCTTTACAATCATGATCAATATATCTGCAGAATAAAAAAAAAAAAAGTGGATCTATGTTAAAAGAAAAACAAACAAAAACAAAGAAAAAACTATTTTGACTGTTTGAATAAATTAAATCAAACCAAAACCACTGGCAAATAAATAGACACCAACTATGGAGCTGTACTTAAGGCATTTTCTTAATCAGCAAACTCAAGAGTTGTACTGTGAGTGTGAAAATGACTGAGTGGGTGGAAGTGGGGTTATTTGGGGTAAGAGGAGCCTTTTAATTTAATTTCTTTCTTTTTTTTAATCGTAAAAATACACAAAGCAAGGGAGACACAAAAATACAGACAGCGCAAAATGAGGGGGAAGGGAGGTTGAGGTTGACCCACTCACACTTTACACACAATTCCAATACATCCAATCCAACTAGTGCACATGTAAGGTCAAACTGACAATGCCTGCTTATATTCCTCGAGTCCTACCATGCCTATCAGCCAGAATGAATGACTAGAGGGAGCGCCTTAGAGTAGTGTGATAGAGAGGTCAGAGTTACGTACACCAACTCTGAGGATCAGTCGTGAGCGTCAGTAGTTACACCACAAACAAACAGCTTGAGGGTGGTGTTACTGGCTGTCTTCCCAGATATGTCCTAAGCCTTGCTCTGACACTCTGTGGACAAAACAATCTTCTGTAACAACACTAGCCAATGGCTGTGCAGACAACTGATTTTTAACAGCAGTCCACATAAGACTTTAACGTCTGTAAACAGTTTATGGAGGCTGCAATTCAAGTTTCCATGCAAATGCTAAACAAACAGTGAAGGAGTGTCCTGAATGTGGGTAGAAACAAGGACTTTCCCACACAGTGTTTCTTTAGTTCTATTAAATAACACTACAGTAGAACTTAGTTCACAAAATAGTGTTCTTCTCTTTCCCGACAACTGACACGGGAATGTAAGAGACGCCATCATACATTGCTGTAACAAATTTGGTGGACAATAAAGTGATAAGGATGAAGAAATAAAGATATGACCTTCTAATGAGAGCTTCGGCAGAGGATGATGTACATAGAATATTCAGAGAGTATGGGAATGCTGTTGTTTTTTTCTGGTATAATTGAATAAACAAAATGCAGGGCTATATTCAACTCCAGGCAACGTGACTCTGGCGGTTCGGCAAGCGCTTAACTTCACAGCTAAACTGATGCCTTGAGGCTGGAAAATAGAAGAAGGATTTGCATAAGCCACGAAAAATGCGTTCGCAGGATGAACAAACACATACAGAATGCACCTGAAAGGGATGGGAGCTGGAACTGAAGTCTCAGTTGACGTTAATATACTGCAACCCCTGACTTTCCTTGCAGCAAAAGTCTGCAAAAAAAAAAACAACACACACACACACAAGCTCCTAACAGTGTTGAGCTAGAACATATCGCTCATCCTATGCCCATGGAAAATACAAAAGCAAATGAAAAATGCCCTGGCAGCAAATCCACAGCATAAACACAGTTTTGAATATACATGAACATTTGACTAAATTCTGTCAATGCTACACTCATTCACACATCTTTCTGAGGGGGCTATACAGGCCTAGGGAATTCAGTTTATCCATGAAATGTTATTTTGTGCGATTTCTTCACAGGAAGTCCTCTTTCCACCAGGACATGTGGTTCTAATAAGTTAAGCTAAAGGCTTAAGCACAGTAGTGTGATTTAGAGTGTTTAATGTGATAATTCTGTATGAGGTGATAACTATAGTGTTGAAGGGAGTCATGTGCACTGCTGTGCATTGCGGTAAACTGGAACGGACCCCTTAGTTTATTCCTGTCAGTGGCAGATGTTCAGAGACAGATCCACACTGGCACATCGTCCTTTCCTCAGCACGAGTACCTCAGGATCACTTTAAACTTACACCGGCCATTAAGCCATCTTTCCCAATGGGAAAACATGGGGTTCGGCTTGGTTTTTAGAAGGTTGAATTTCATTGTCAGGCTTACTCAGCCTGTGAATGAGTATGTGTGGTAGAACAGGAGTGTTAGATATTGGGACAGAGACGGGTGTCAACTGTGAACTGTGAAAACACACCTTTCCCCCGTTTTAAAGAGCAAATAAAAACAACAATCCCTTTCATTGCTGTGACTGACACAGTGATCATGTAAAATATTATTTGACAAAATTCACACCAACATACTCAACTCTCTCGGGCATGGGGGCCTTCAGAGGAGATGAAGGATGAAAGATTCATCTTACAGGTTTTTCAGTCTTTGGTTACTAAAGCAAAGAAATGGGGCTGTGTGTGATCTTACACGTGAGGGAACAATGGCAGTGAGAGACACATTAGTTTGAGTAGAAGTAGCATGCTAGCTTCCATGATGTAGCACAACACAATATGGCAACTATGCACATTAACATAGATTTCAGCCTATTTTTTAATCTGGCCACGCAGTATAGGAGAAATGGCTGATTTGAACAAAAATAAAATCCTGGCTTTTGGAGTTGGCCATTATTTCTGTCTTATTACATAGTTTGGCACAAACAGGAAGAGATGGAAAAGACCAGCTAGACTAAAGCCAGTGGTGGGACGTGGATGTACAGAACATGAACTGAAGCAGAGCGCTGGGACGATTATATTTGTGGTGTCACACCACGACAGAGGACAACGCAGCTACGTCTTCACGAATGCCTATCTTTATTTCTGACCTCCAACAGTAACTACACGATCACTAATGCATGAAACTAGAAAACAAGCCAACTAATTCTCGGAAGAGAATTTTTTTTGGCTTGTTTTCTAGAAACTAGAAAACAAGCCAAAAAAGAGAGAAAATAATAATGAAACAAAAATAAATAAATAAACAACATAAAAAAAAGCGAACACAATTAGCAGTGACCAGTTTACTCAGACTGGAATGACAAAAAGCAACAACAGAAAGGGCTGCTTTATCACAACACACCGGGTACCAGTGAACAGGCTGAGCTTGCGGTCATGTTATGTTTTCTCCTTGGATAAAATGAAAATTGGCCTCTCAAACAGACAAAGTATTTGAAAGTCCTGGGTGTGAAATAGGTTCACAATGACCTTCAGTATAGGATCTAGCAACCATTCTGTCTGCCGTCTGCTTGGTTGTCGACTAACTTCTACCAAGAATGCTAACGGACAATTACAATCAAGGTAACCCAAGTCCTATAATTACACTGATAACACACTGGCACGCCATTTACTTTCCTTCTTCCTGTTGCCCCAGCGACACCACTGAAGGCAGCAGCATGCAGCAACAGTAAGTAACGTTTCACTGCAATAAATAATAACACCAATAGAAAAAAAAAAATAACATGACGAAAAAAACATGAATATTTTGTCCATATCATTTGCTGTTGACACATGCTTCTCAAATCTGTGTTTTCCCATGGATCATGTAAAATGGAATATTAGATTCACACAAACCCAAGACTATGAGAACAAAACAAGACAATGTAAACAATATTGGGTCTGACTGGGAAAGTCAAGCTGTTTTCATTTAACATTTTAGGGAGCGTAAGGACTTCAGAAAAGTGTAAAAGTTAGTCCCTTTGTCGCAGTTGTTACAGTTTAACCATGACTGTTTGGCGGAAGAGCCCAAAAGCTGTCTATGACCCACGAGACCCTCTGGCTGTCTTGACATGCACATTCACCCAGAACATAAGCGACAGACAGTGAAGTGAGAGGCTGTGCAAACACAGAACATTTAGTGTCTAGTCACTTTTGTTTTCCTTGTTTACATACAATATATATATATATATATATATATATTTGTCCCTTTGCTCTGTGCATTTTGTAACCCCAGCAGGTTGTCTAGCACACCCCAAAACGTACACAAGCTCCATTTCCCGCCGCAGATGATGCAAAGACACACGTCCTACCATAGGAGGAACCAATGCCACTTAGGAACTCTATTTTTGTGCATTTCCCTCGTTTTTCTCCCCTTCATTTTATATTAATTACAGTAATATAACATTCTAACTCATTGCCATTTTCTATTTGTTTAGTCATCATTCCATTTAGAGAACTCGTAACTTTTTGTCTCGCAACAGAGACGAGGGGATTATGGGTAGAGGGACAAAGATAAGAGGGATGGAGAGATGAGAAAAGGTGGAGGAGGAGGAGGAGGAGAAAGAGGAGAAGGAGGAGAGTGCTACTGGATTTGGCAGGCTGTGGAGGAGGTGGCCTGGCAGCACATGCAGGTGGGGTTGACGGATTTCGGGGGGATGAGGTCCAGGTCCTCGTCGTCTGGGATCTCGTCCAGCCGGTAGCCATCCTTCAGGAGCTGGATGTTCAGGTCCTGGTTTATTTGCTGCAGTTTGAGAGAAAGAGTGGTGATCAGCCTCAGCATCGCTAAGCACAGAGGGACTGTAAACAGCTCTCAGAGAAGTTACAACACAAAGGAAAAGTTTGTTAGTAAATTTGTTGTGCAAGACTACTGCCGCTTCAAAAAACAACATAGTAAAATAAAAACAGCAATGCAAAAAGATGCAAAGAAAAAGTCGCTGTTTGAGTTAAAGAAAGAGGTCATTTGAAACCGCATTAATGAATACAATAGTCAGGTCCAACGCTTCAAGGTCCAACACCCACTTATGGAGTAATGTTAAAGGTAATTAATGTTACATTTTAAACTTAACGTGTGTATTGTGACAATAATGTGAGACAAAAACTATGTAGAGGTTAGGTTGTGATGAATTATTGCAAACAATAACCTAGCGGGGCCAGATTTGTATGTCAGTGTGCATCAGGTTGATGTGGGGATGGTTTACTTTAACATTAAAATTTCATGGTTTTTATATTGAAAGTCATAAACTGAAAGTCATTCCAGTTTGCAACACAGCTCTTGGTGGTCTAAAATATCCCCATATGGATATCCTGGCCCTGCAAGGCTAAGTTATGTGGTTATATGCATCTAAGGTGCGTTTTGAGGTTAGGAGCATTCATCTGGGGGGGTGTGAATGTAGTGTGAGTCCGTAGTGCATTTTAGATGGATCAGAGGCATGGGGTGTTGCTCAGGGTTAGACGGGGTTAGTCAGAACGTGTAAGTACCTGCTCCCTCAGACATCTCACCTCGGCTGAGGAGTATCCTGACGACGAGTATCTGGACATGTCAAAGTCATCATCGCTGAAAGAGAACACACACACACATGTACACCATTAGATACTAACAAACAGATGGTACAAAGTACACCCCAGCGCTAGAACGAGTCTGAGGGCTGTTGAAGATCATCCATGAACGATCTCCTTTCATCACTTATTTCCAGTCTGGCAGCTACTGAGCAGGGTTGAAATACTGTTTTCCAGGTTATAAAATGAACACAAACAGAGTGGACTGGAATAGAACAGAATGCCAGTCGAACAGAAATCAATCCATGACTGTGTGATGGTCAAACCTTATCATCTTGTGAGACATTTCTATCCATCTGATACTCTGTGCCATAGCTAATTATCGCTAAGGACAATGTAAGACTGACACTAGGACACTCAGGGACCTGCATTGCATTCACAGGTGCTCAGGTGTTCTGTGCAGAGTTAATGTCTACCTCCCTGGCCGGGATCTTCCCGTGAAATGAATGTCAAGTAATCGTCTCTTAGGGAGTGCGAGGAGAAAAGAGGAGATGAGCCCAGGCGTATTAATCAGGGACTCCCAGGACACTTCCCACTCCTGAGCAGAAACAAAACACGCTCATGTACAAGTCTCACCCTACATGGCTGCTCACTGGAGAAAGGGAGCAATTAGGCCATTTTTGCCCTATCCACTAACATCTCATATATACTTGTGTGTGGGTGTGAAACTGTACAAGTACTACTGGCATTTATCATTTTGGAGGCAGTCCCTTGTTTTAAGTAAGAGCAAGCTACTGAGTATAACCTCATTTTTACTTACTGTGTGTTTTGCATAAAGAAGCATGCATACAGCATGATGCTTACCCTTTTGTGGAGTGTGGTTATGGGCTGCAGAAGGGGACTGCAGAACAGTGATGTGCACATATTTCTGTGTGTGTGTGTGTGTGTGTGCATGTGTGTGCATGTGTATCCTGCAGTGGGACACTGGTGTGAGAGAGGAGATGGCATTTCAGCTGAATTGATTAATCACGAGAAACCAGCAGAGGCAATCTGGAACCTTCTATTGATTCCCCGAGTAATGAAGCTCAACTCTTTGGGCTACAACAGCTCTGAGGAGCAATTGTCGCCCTCTCTCTCTCTTTCTGTTACGCGCGCACGCACGCGCGCACGCACGCCACACGCGCACGCACGCGCACGCACGCGCACGCACGCGCACGCACGCACGCAGGCACGCAGGCACGCACGCACGCACGCACGCACACACACACACACCCTGATAAACCACTCATCCTAAACCCTAGTCTGCAATCCTATACAACGATCCTCACAAACACCCCATATCATTTGTCTGTATGCGGCCTAGGCAGACATGGAGGCCCACCTTCTCCAGAATACAATAAAAGTAATCAGCGCTCGTTTGAAATGACTCAGCGCCTACCCTAAACGCCATAATGAGTGGCAGGCACCTCAGCTTCTCTCCTGCTGCTGGTCGAAAGGCGAGGAACCACCCAGCATTCAGATGCAAATTGCCGGTAGGTTTTGTCTCTAAACAAGATTACTTCTGCATTTTAAAACTGCACAGGTCCATTTTGTGGAAAATGTTCTGTGTGAGTGCCCACGTCTCCCATGACCGCGAGGCTACGATCGCCGTGCCGTGTGTGCTTAACGCTGACCACACAAAACTGAGGCAAGACCAGACTCATCTAAGAATAATTGAGGTTTTCTTTTTTGGACCCAAATCATGTGGTGGTTACGTGACGCCAGTCTTCTGTCACCCCAGAAGGCAACCAAAAAGAGAGAAAAGCAATTTTACAAAAAAGCTTCTGGAGAAGCTGATTTGGCTACTTTGGAGGTTGCGTCTGTGAGGAAGGCGGCGCTCAGAAGCCATTTGCATCAAAGATACGGGTCTATGTTGGAGGCGATTCATTCGTCAACTCGTCTGCCATCAGTAATTGAGTCGTTCTAATACAGTTACAAAAATGAAATGACTGGGCAGTGCGGGCACTCACACTCAGATGCCAGCCCATCTTACACCAGGAGCCCCCAAAATATTCACCCCCCTCCTTTAATGAGACCTCCAAAGACAACTTCATCAACTGTCCCCAACACACACACACACACACACACACACACACACACACACACACACAGCGTGCTGTAAAATTACACATACAACTAACATTAACAGATGGAAAGAGGAATGTAAATTGTGTGCCAGTACAAATCCCCCAGGTGCCCTTAGTGATGTTTATTTGCTTGCTGGTCATTCGCAGCAACGTTAGCAAAGCTTTAATGATGCCCTTGAGGTGATATTGATGGCTGGGTGCCCAGCAGGAGGTGAAGGTTTGTACCTGTCTGTGTCCAGCGCTACCAGAGGCTTCTCGTCTGGACTCTGGTCTAGAGAGGAATATCCCTTGTTAGGAACGACAAGCCTAAGGAGAGAGAGATAGGGCAGGGAGGGGGGGGGGGGGGGGGGTGGGGGGAGAGAAGAGGGAGAGGGAGAGAGAAGAGATAGAAGGAATGATTTGTTTGTGAAAACAGGAAAAAAAAAATTATGATCACTGATCAATAGTCTACCACACCAAACTGAACAGGATCTGCAAAATGTAACATAACAGCTGCATCAACAGAGCAGATAAGATGTAGGCATTAGAATAAAAGAGCTTTACACCACCAGGGTACTTCAGCATAGAGAATGGGGGGGGGTATGACATCTCTGGCGTGTTTTTCAGATATATACAACTGATTTATATGCAAATAGATCCAGTAACAAAAGTTGGTGACACCTTGCCTGTGGTTGTGTATGTGTGTATGACAGAGTGTTGTGGGTACGTGAGTGAGCGAGTGTGTGTGTGTGTGTGTGTGTGTGTGTGTGTGTGTGTGTGTGTGTGTGTGTGTGTGTGTTTATGTGTGCATGCGCCTGTGAACAAGAGAGCTCTCTGAGGCATTTAATCTGTAACCTTGAAGATCTTTCCACCCTTCATAGATATTCAGACCGTATCTGCAACCTTCTGTTTCATGCCTGTTAATCTCGACTGGGACCAGCTTTAGAGAATGAGAGTGCATGAGTAAAATCAAGTTGACAGTTTCTCACACCAACACTCCTTAGCGGTCACCTACAGACCCTTCCCAGCTGAACTGACGCTTCTGCAGGAATTTTTCTATCAATCTTATCCTTAAACAGATTTAGCCCTAACTCAGGCTCCGAGTTTCATCTCATCGAGGTTTACGCACTGGGGATTGATACTGGGGGACAGGATGTACCGGAACTCTTGGGTAAAAACCTTGCTTGCTCAGCAGTGATGTTTTAAGGCCTTAATGACCTATTGCTGTCAGTCACGTATGTCTGACAACCTGTCAAATGTGTAACATGTATTTATGTATATGTAACTGTACACTTTCAGGTATACATCATCCATGGAGCATTTTTTTTTTTTTTATTTTTTTTTTTTTTTTTGTCTTGTTGGAAATTGAATAAAAAAAAAAGGGAAGAAAAAGGACAAGAAAATTTGCAACATAGACCAAATTTTGCGAACCGGCAGCTAATTTGAGCTGACCGGGTAAATAAAACTTAGACCAAGTTCTCTTGCCTTTATAAGTTAGCGTTAGCAGTCAATTCACTATTTAGTCTAGTGCTTCTTCTTACCAGCGGCACTCGGTGACCTCAAACAACAGGGCTATGAGTTGTAATGCGCTGGAATATCGCTTTAAGGCGACTGGCTTGGCTCCAGATGAGATTAAAGGGGAAAGGGAGGTCTTATCTCAAATTACTTGTTTTTGCAATGTGCCCATGCCTGTGACTGTGTATACGTGTACGTGTGTGTGTGTGTGTGTGTGTGTGTGTGTGTGTGTGTGTGTGCGTGCAACTGTCTGTCTCACCGTGTCCTGGCCATCACATTGTTCTTCTTGGGCTGCTGATTGACAGGGCTGCCCACGGTTCCGTTCTTGACCGACCCCTTCCTGGCCAGCTCTCTCTGTTTCTCTGTCAATCAAGACCCGGGGGGAGGGGAGAGGACGACATCAATCACAACAGTAACCCAACAACTCATTCCTCCCACAAGGCCGACGAGACACTGACAGCCAACACACAGACCTTCCATCAGACGAGCAGAAAATAAACTCTCAAAGCGCAGAGCATTACACGCACACCCTGGGAAACGGATGACACAGACAAGGCTGTCTGCTCAGGTTAAACTAGGGAACATCTCCAACATTACTACTGCCAGTTCCATGAAAGGCAACCTGCAACTCTCTCTCAATTCAATTTCTCTCAAAATGGCTTTCCCAACATGACAGTTTATGAACAGATTTCCCAGTGGATGGTTGTGCAATGGGAATATGGTATTGATAGAAGGAAGGAATCCAGATTTGAAAGATGTAAACATTGGATGGAAATACTGATAGTGACGCTCCCTGACGGTCCCTGTGGACTGCATTCCTGGGCTGAAACCCAAAGCGGCTGGCCTCCTGACCTACTCTCGAGGGCCGGCTCACCGCTCCGAGCTGCCCCCCACGCTTCGAGAACCATCCGGAAAAGGCTGAGCTTGCACTCTGCACGCGCCGGCCTGCTTATTTTAGAGTGGAGATTTGTGTGCAACTTTTAGATGACCTCTACTGAGTTTATGAGTCCCCCGCGTGAATGCGTGTGCGTGTTTCTTCTGTCTGGCTGTAAATAACCTCTCCTTGCCACTTGCACTATTGCAATACAAACTTTAATTAACATCAGAGCCGTGGCGTCTGTGGAGGACAAACCCAGACCAGGGAGGAAGAGAGAGAGAGAGAGAGAGAGAGAGAGAGAGAGAGAGAGAGAGAGAGGGAGAGGGAGAGAGGCAGACAAAGACAAAGGCAGAGAAAGGAAGATAGAGATGAGGTGACCTTCCTCCAGCAATGATTAAGCTGCTGGAAAAGAAGTGGACATTCGATGGTTCATCAGCTCACTGTTTCTCAAGCCCTGACATCATCAATCCATCAGTGGCTCTCTCTCCCTCTCCATCTCTCCCTCTCAGTCCCCCTCTTTCTCTCTCCCTTTCCCTCCACCCTCCCCCTCCCCGCTTCTTCTCACTGCTGTGCTCTCCCTCTATGTGGAAACTCATCAGAGTGCATCCGCTCCATTGACTGCTCGTGTGAATGACAGGCCGTCTCCTTATTCTCTGACAGGCTTTGGACACCAGACAACACACAGCACCCACACACTGATCTACAGCCACTGGACGAGATGACCTGAGGGCATCACACATATTACACACACACACACACACACACACACACACACACACACACACACACACACACACACACACATTCAGGAGACAGACAGACAGAGACAGACACATACACACACGACTTATTCGACCGATCACTCAAATTCACACTCTAACGCAGTCTTTGTCATTTTTTTCCCCACTTCTGTTGTTGTGGCCTTCATGAGTGTTTGTCATTTAATAGTGTTATTCAATTTAGTTCACATTCATGCATACAAAAATGCACACTCACACATACAGTACACTGCTCTGACGTAGCAATAGTGGGGAGCACTTAAAGTGTGACTCACTGGTAGTGACCTGCTGAGGGTCTGTATTTCAGTCAAACCACAAACACACACACACACACACACACACACACACACACACACACACACACACACACACACACACACACACACACACACAACGTACCAATCTTGACCTGCAATGGGGAGGGCTTGTAGTTCATGGCCACACCCTCCGGCTCTCTTGTGTCTGTGTCCGCTTCGCAGGTGGCAGTCGCAGCAGGGTCCTAGAGACACACACACACACACACACACACACACACACACACACACACACACACACACACACACAGAGGGAGAGAGTGAGAAATCCATACAAGCAGATTTTTCCTTATTGCTCAGGATACACAAGCACCATATAAAAAAGCTCAAGAACTGTTTCCCAGCCTACGACAGCATACCCACTCTCACTCAAGCTTCCCCACAGACTAATTCACAAGAGTGTACTGCATAGAACATTGCTTTCAAAAACTGAAAAGTAGCAGTGAGCCCAAGTGCTGTCATTTTGTCAGGACACAAATGGGTGTGTTGTGAAGAGAAAGAGGGAAGGGAGATGAGCTCACACATGCACACACACACCACTGACGACAGGGCCGAACTCAGACGTCCGTCTGTGCTTGTGAGTCATCTCGCACCTGACAACAGCGCGGCGTGTGTGTGCGTGTGCGCAGCTCCGATTGAACGCAAGTGCCACTGGCGTCTGAAGCATGTGTGTTTATGTGTTTGTGTGTGTGAGTGTGTGTGTGTGTGTGTGAGAGAGAGAGTGACGGCTCGGAGACGTCGTTTGCCAGGAGAGAGGCGTCAGCTGTATCAGAGCACCTCTGACTCACCGCATAGACAATACACAGACAAGCTGAGAAGGCTTGAGACCTGCCTACGAGCCCCTACTCAACAGAGCAAACTGAACGAACGACACACAAAAACAGAGAGAGAGAGAGAGAGAGAAAGGGAGGGAGGGAGAGAGAGGGAGAGAGAGAGAAAGAGTGGGAAAGAGAGAGAGAAACCAAGACAATGAGAGCGACCACAGTGGAGAGCCAGTGGAGGCGGTGAAGAAAAAGAGAGATGTAAACCAGAGTGACACAGCAAATTTATTTCTCTGCATACAGTAGCTGTGAGTTTGGAGGATGTCTCTTTCTCAGAGCCCTCCATTCTCAAGCAATAGTCTAGTAGCCTAGCAATCAAATAATAGTCTAGTAGCCTAGCAATCAAGTAATAGTCTAGTAGCCTAGCAATCAAGTAATAGTCTAGTAGCCTAGCAATCAAGCAATAGTCTAGTAGCCTAGCAATCAAGCAATAGTCTAGTAGCCTAGCAATCAAGTAATAGTCTAGTAGCCTAGCAATCAAGCAATAGTCTAGTAGCCTAGCAATCAAGCAATAGTCTAGTAGCCTAGCAATCAAGCAATAGTCTAGTAGCCTAGGCCACAGTCTTTTAAAAAATTTATTTTTTAAACAAAATATCTCTGCTAAAAGGAATGTGGAAAAGCAAATAATGCTTGTCCAGTCACAAAAACATGCACACAATGCATGTGCACACACACACACAGTACACAAAACATGTGTACATGACATCTTTGCAAAGTCTGGCTGTTGTCTAGACCTTCCTAAAATGCTGTCTCTGCCATCAAATTCCCGTGCTACCAAATTGGGCATTGTTGGGGTGCCAGCCCATCTGATGCTCTTGGCTCAGGTTCCAGCCCCCGAGCCCAAATACACTTATTCTTTTCCCTCTCTTTCTATCTCTATCTCTCTCTTTTTCTCTCGCTCACACACACACACACACACACACACACACACACACACACACACAACACAAACACCATAGCAATTTGAAAAGGAACAGCGATAAAGCATATCCCACATCCCCACAAACACACCTGACCTTTTTTAAAAAGTTCCCCATCAGAACCATCGGGGTGACTATTGCCCTGTTTTCCTCTCTTACATTCATATCAATACATGTTTATTAGACTAGACTAGACTACATTCTAAAAAGTAACCAATAAACCCATTAAAAAGTCCCTCATAAATATGCACTCCACACCGATAATCTGGCACAGAGCAAAAGAGACTGGCATTAATGCTACCTCACCAGGGGACATTCCCCCACCACAGCTGGCCCATAGGATTGCAAGCATTATGGTCAGATGTTACTGCCTATGAAATCTACTGGTGGAATCTCCTCAGTGACTACACCAAGGGAGATCCAGCAGCAGGGTGTGGGTGTTTCTGTGTGCGCATGTATATGTGTGTGTGTGTGTGTGTGTGTGGAGGGGAGAGATGAGGAGGTGTAGGGATAAGGGGGAGGTGGGGCAATGTTTGTTGGCACTGCTGGAGTCTGAACAGAGGGGATTGTGGGAGCACGGCTGGGCGAGCGAGTGTGTAAGCCAGGCCTCTTGCTGTGCGTTGGGCTGAGACCTCTCTGGGCTCATACAGAGAACTCATTATGGCCCACCACAAGTGGGCCCTTATTCTGGCCGAGAGGGGACAGTAGGGTGGGAACACAGCAGAGGCATGTGGGTGAGTTCTGGAACACCCCATGAGAGTGCGTAAGTGTATGTGTGTGTGTTTGTGAGTATTTATTGTGTGAGTAATGTGTAAGAGACTGAATCTCGAGCCACGCCTAGAGTGGGACTCCCACAGTCATATGGGGGCATTGTGGCTGTGCATCTGACATAAATAAACTCCACATCATTACACTGAAACCCTGGCTTATATCTACAACAACAAACACGACTTGTGACTAGCACACTCTGTGAAAAAAAAGTCAACCGGCGAGTGTGAATGTGTGTGTTTCGCCGATGAGGTTATAGGCTGGCACAGTACTGCATGAGACATGTCTGCTTGTTGCATTAGGCTAAGTAAAAGTCTGGGTATAAAACAATGAAAGTCCACTGTGAAAGATACACTAAAGCTATATCCAGCTGACAATAATCTCTAGCACTAGAGCTATAGCTAGCTGACAATAACCTTTAGCAGTGGAGCTATAGCTAGCTGACAATTACTGTTACAGTCATCGACCTACATGCCGCTGCTAGTGTGTAGAAAAAACAAAAAAACAAAACACCACTACCCAACAGATGCAATTAACCTGCAGGACATCGAAGAAGACCAAAAAAAAAAAAAAAAGGCCAACAAGCTGTGGTCCTTTTTCAAGAGTGCTAATTACTAAGAGACAGCACAAAGCATCACGGACGTGTACATACCAATACTGCAATCCCACAGGCCGAAGTTTTCAGCAGAACTGAAGTTCACTAAACAATGGTGACATGCTCGTTTTCAATCTAAAGGAAATGTCTACCCACATGGAGGAGTCCTGTTGGGCACATGGGCTATATGATTCTTATTTGACCTAATGGAATAATGTAAGGACCATGCAAGTCCCCATACTTTTCCCAGTCAACATTTTTACGTGAGTACCTCAGCCTAACAAGCCTCTAGTAGAATCACAAGGAGGAAGGAAGTACAATGTGATGTTTATGATTAACTCTGGCTGGCAGGTCACTATTAGACTGACAGAAGGAGTCTGGAAGCAGGCAGGAAGTGGCCACCGCAGTGCTGGCCTCAGACAGCTGCCTGCTGTGTCTCACAGACTGAGGTGGTCAGTCACTAACGCTCACGCTGCTGGTGAGGACGGTGGAAAGGTAATGGGATCCTGCTGACCAGACAGATCAAATGGGAAATGGCCGTGATGGAGAAAAAAAAACAAAAAAACACTGAGTTTCTGAGAAACGAGGAGGGAGCGGCAGCCTGTTGCCTGATGATCTGGTTTACCAGTAGTTGAGTGCTAAGCGTTGAAACGAATCCCCTCCAACAGTAGGAAAGCAGGGGTTGCAAGTGTTCCTCCAGCCGCAATGGGGGGCTTAGCAGTGGGGGAGCTTAAGATCCGACTCCTCTATAAGAACCAAAGCAAAGGGCTCCAGCGCTCCATAACCTGCCTGGAAAAGCAGCAGTGGTGCCTTCTGCCTAGGCAAAGCTAAGCACTGTGCCAAGGATAACTTGAAAAGATGAATTGACAAAGAAACTGAAAGAGAGAGAGAGAGAAGGTGTGTGTGTGCGTGTGTGTGTGGACGGACGAACGGACGGACGGACGGACAGACAGACGGACAGACGGACAGACGGACAGACAGACAGACAGACAGACAGACAGACAACAGTCTCAGTATGACCACTTGCCTGGTCCAAAGAAATGTAACCTTGTATTTAATAGGCTGCCTCAAGGATGTTCTTCTGATTAGACTGTTCTCAAAAGACCTGCTGCTGACAGTATGCACATAACAATTCGTTCCAATCTTGAACATTCCACTGAATTATGAAGCTTTAGATGAGAGATGATTGCTGTCAATGATGCCAATGTCAAAGCCATTGTTTGGGTAAGAGAAAGAAACAATGGGGCTATGGGGCTAACTTCAAGCTGGTTCAGATCAATATCAACAAGCACATCTCAAAATCCAAGCCCTGAATGGAATACGTGATCAGCCCTCCAAACATCGCTCACTCACTGTAGAGCACTGGCTTACACACAAACACACACACACACACACACACACACACACACACACACACACACACACACACACTTGACAACAAAATAAAACTTCAAAGCAATCCGGACAAGTTCACAAGGGACAGCTCAAGGCAGGGAGGGTTATGCTAATTTCACCACGTGCCATCGAGAGCATCGAAATATCCCCCACCCCCCTGGGTGGTGTGATGCCCCAGAGGTTCATGGGATGGCTGATGATCCAGGAGTAATCCATAGAGAGGATCCAGAGAACCGGATTAAATTCTCCTTACAAGTCTTTTTACAATCACACATAAACATGGGCTATTGTAAACACGTCTGCAGTACATGAAATAAAACAAACGTGTGAAACTGCTAAACATGAGGCGTGAGCTTGCCTTTGCCTTACACTGCTGTGTTGAGCATAGTAGCAGAAAAGGCTCATATGGTGATGTGTGTAGTGTATGCGGGGTAAATGGCACTGTGGAGTGTGTACTTTCAGACATGGTGTGTGTAATGAATCAGGGAGAATAAATGTCACTGTGTGCACATGGCCATCAAGGTCACTTAAGAGGAAATTGCTCAGTTTCGTTGACCGGCTCGGAGTGGATGTATGGTCACTTGGAATGCGACTTATAAACATTCCTGTTCAACATACCCCCCCCGACTCTGATTATGGATATGTGACCTTTCTGTCTCGGCCCCAACCCCTCTGCTTCGGTCTCCATGCCTCATCAATCTGGAATTGCTCAAGCTGTCTCCGCTGTGGGGACGGCTGCTATGGCTGATGCTGCTGCTGATACAGCTGAACCTGCTGGGACATCCGTGGGATTATCAATCTCTTCCTGCCTCCCCTCACCCCCGCCGGGCCAATGGGTGTTCAGGCTGGTGGGTCACATGACTACCAGCAGACGAGCTATAGATAGAAAGCGCTTGCACTCGGACAGCTTGCAGCTCCCACTGTCCATTTCTCACACGGTAAATCATCAGACAATCTGGGTCACGTGATACACAAGGAAAAAAAAAACACTCACATCATCAGGGAGCCCCTTACAGTGGTGCTGCTGTTACGCAAGAGCTACAATGTTACCATTCTTGTTCAGAACTTCTCCGGGACAAACATATGAGAGTTGATGGGTAGGGGGAGGTGGTGAGTAGGTAGGTGGGTGGAGGGCGGCTTCGCTCACATTAGAATTTCCCTTCAATCTGCGTTTCTTTTCCTCTTCAGTTTTGATCAATGCACTATGAAAGTGTTCGTTTTCCAGCAGCCGCTGGGTGTGACGCAGAAGCGGCTGTTTATTTAGCCCCTATTGATTTCAGCGTGGAGCTATACAAAAGAGCAATTGAAAACCAGCAGAGGTTAAGCCATTCTTTGCATATAATGTCTCCCCCCATCGCTTGTTGCGGGGCAGGTGCCCGTTCATTGTTGGGCTGCAGTATTGAGGGAAAGATGATTAGCATGAGAAAGCATGGACTGTGTGTGTGTGTGTGTGTGCCTAGAACAGCTGGGTCCTCAGGCTGACAGAGCTGGTTTGAGTTGGAGAAAAATGAAATTGTAGGCTACCATACACATGTATAATAGCTGACACCAGAAGAGCTGTCATACCATAGCTGCAAAATGTACTAAATTGTACATTTCACAATGCCACATGGAATTATGATTAGACACGCAAATGTATGGTGGCATACATCTGATATTTTACTATTTAATTACAACAGTGGAGGTAGTCAGCATATTTTATAATATTAAATAAGCCTGTTTTTCAGTTAAGTTAGCATTCAAACCCTGTCCAATAGCTCACTATAATGTCTAAAGTACCAGTAACTAATCAAGTTGACATCAAAAGCAACTGAGAGGAAAGTACGAATGCCTGATTTGAGTGACATAAAACCCAGACCGTAGACATAGACATGAATAATGAGCTCTTATGGCTGTCCGGAGGCTGACTCTATCCCAGGATCAAGAGCCTGTCTGGAGGCAACAGGATGGATGTAGGAAAAAAAAACAGCTACTTATCATTGACATCAATGTCCAAGGGGGTGGGGGTTGGGGGGAGCTCAAAAAAGCTCTTTTGAGCTTCTCCATCTTCATGATTAGCGACAACTATACATTTACCAAATACACTGCTGACAAAACACAGACCTCCAACAAGGCAACAAATATAACATTTCCTGGGTTTACAAATTCTCCTTAGCAGTCATCAAAGCTTGCCTGAAGCTGAAGCTTCCCCGCTCACTGGTATTTAACAGGCCTGACCTATAATTGGACCCATAATTAGGCTCAGAGCCACCATAAACATAATTCCAACTTATCAACAAGTAAACTGAACGATATGGTAGGCCACCATTATCTGTAAATTAGCACTAGACTAAATTAGTGCACAAATGACACAGTGGAAAAGTAACATATGGAAATACCTTCCTGCAGCCTAATGACAACATGCCGCGCCTTCCAACAGGACGAAGCAAGAGTCTACATAGCCTCATCTAATTTTATCTTGACATACTGAAGGTAAGAGATCATGGTTTAGACGTGTGTTTAGGTAACAAGGAAGACGCTTTCAGGCGCTGCATGACTATTGGCACATTAGCATGAATGACTTAACAGGGTACCCATTCTACTCAGCCCTGACTGTGGGATTTGACAACGCCTCAGCTGCAAGTTGTTATTATAGATTACTGAAACAATACAATGAAACAAAAACGCCACGCCCCTTTAATAATTCTGACAAATAACATCTGCCGCTACTTTCCATAAACAAGCGCAACGTAATCTTTCAGCTCACTCACTCGTCACATCTGCGATAACTGTTACGTTGGCTACTGTCAAATGAAGGGGTGAGCACGGTGAAGCTAGCCGGATGACGTAGCCTAGGGTACACATTAGTAGAGTAACATTACACAAATGTTTTAAGAGAATACGGAAATCTAAACCGACCCGAATGATCCTGAGAAATTACAAGAAGTATCGTCTCTTTGTTTTGAAACCACTGTTTAACTGAGGAGTCATTTGAGAAAATGTCATCCAGAACAACACGTCTGTGGTGGTGGTGGCAAGCTCAAGCGTATTTCTGGTGCCTGTTTGTCTATTCTCCAGTGGCCTGATTTTGATAGCGAGTGTTGACAGATTTAGATGCTGTCTTATTTGGTAACACTATTGATGCTTTCACAAATGTTTCACAATGCTATCAAGTTTACTGAAAATCTGACCGAATAAATTGTAATTGTAACGGGTTGCTTACCAGCGGTTGCATCTCCGGGTTGTCGTTCACTGTTGGTACTTGAAATCTATCAATTTCTTCCATCATTTTGTCACCACGTAGTTTTTAAACTGTTAAAGGCTGATATTATGAATATGGTATTTAAACACACATTTATTCCTCTATCAATATGATCGGAGGATGCTACAAAATGCTCGCATCATCCCAGTTTGTTTGCAGCTTCCCGTCCGTCCGTCACCACTGTGAAGCTGGAAACATCGAGCAACGTTTTCCGGAAACACATGAGTAGCTTTACAGGAAGTGTTGTAGATGCTAAAGGTTTCTGAAACCTTAAGCATCTACCTTAAAAGCATTGTGACAATTATAGCTTAACCAGACTTTCTGGCTCCACTTTTTGCAATTCTGCAACACACTAAAAGACTACTTTTTCATACTTTAAAACAGATTTTTTTTTTCACACAGTGAACATGTCGTTAAAAAAGACAATCATTGGGAAACATTTTTATAAAAATGCAAAAGCCATCTCTTTACCCTCTTTCTTATAAGTAATTATTTTATGATCTGATGGGCGCCGATCAAATGGCAATAGCCTACGCAAGAGGCATGCTGAAACATGACATTACAGTGAGACAACAAATGACCATGAAGTATGTTTGTATGAACACATCAGTGCCAATTATTTGACAGTGCTAATCAAATGATGCATGAGTGTATTATTTGGTGCAGAGTAACATTTTGAAAAATAATTGTGAAGTTTTGATAGATTTCAATTTGACCTAAATGTAAATCATTCAAGTGTTAAGGCATTTGCTTAGATTTTTCACACACGCCAATCGCAAGTGTTTCAGCAATCTGCAAAACTGCAGATCTTTCATTTTAGACTATTAAAGAAACATATCTTGCAAAATCAGTTTTATCAGTTTTGACGGCATGAATTGTTCGCGTGTGTTTCTTATTCATGAAGTCATCGTTTTCTTAAGTCAAGTGAGTTTTATTGTCTTTTCAACCATAATGGATTCAAGTAGTGCCACATTTAAGATATATAAAAGGACATTCGAGGCAGATTACATTTAGTGCACTTATATGACACTTCCATAAAATATACTGTAGTGTTATAGTGTACATTTATAGAGCTGTTTAATTGTTATCATCACGGTTTGCAATGTTACAATTTGATAAGTCTGTAACTCATGAACCCTGAGCGCTGGTTGGCTTTCTATGGTTCTGGCTAGAGACACTTGCTCTGGCTCAACCAATGGGCTCAACCAAAGCAGAGGGCCTCAACGTGTGAAATGACCTCGTGCCCAGCCGTTGGCACAGCAACCAAGGCAAACAGTTGAAGGGGGCTGCGTAGGCAGGGCAATCTTGCTGTTTGTCTGACCTCTCTTAGTGTTCTAACTTTTAGTGCATCCAAACAATTTTAGGTGCTATCATTTGTCATTCTCTTAATGTTGGATGCATGAATAGAGTTTGTTTTACATAAAACGCACGAAAATAAACACTGTGAAACGATGCCTGTGGCGCAAAAAACTGGGGCTGCTAGAGCCAAACAGGTAAGTTGACATTAACTTTATTAGCTTGCATGCGTTAGCATAGATTGACAGCTTGAGAAGCTAAAATTACATAGCAGAATAATTTAAAATTATTTTGAAGGAATATGAAAATTAACTACACTAAACATATAAAGTCTTAGCTACGTATTTTGTTGCAAAAAACGTACTGGCATGAAACTCGTTGCTAAATGACCGAGCTGCTTTCACACTTCGCCATCAAGTATGCCTTCCCTTAAACAGCTGACATCCTTTAGACTCCCATATTACAAAGGCAGGAAATTGGTGACTCTTGAACAATAATGTTTTTAGGGGTCGAATTCCCTGCCTCAGTCCAAGGCCACTGCTTCAAAGGGAACCAAAGCGGCAAGCAAGAAAAAGGTAGGCCAGCCTAACTTTGTGGCATTTTAGGTTTCCATGGCTAGTGCTTATGATGGTCCTCTGTGATGTGTGGATTAGGATGATGAAGATGGACCAGACTTGGGTGATGGGGGTGATGACTGGCTCCAAGGGAAAACTTTGGTGAAACCCCCTGAACAGCTGGACCTGACTGAAGCTGTGAGTACTGTGTATCAATGTGACGTATTGCAGAGTGTCACATATCCTACATTTGTTACATATCTTTAAGACACAGACTGATACCGATTGCAACTTTTCCTCATTTTCTTTGTTCTTCAGGAACTGAAGGAGGAATTCACAAGGATCCTGACGGCCAACAATCCACATGCTCCACAAAATATTGTCCGCTACAGTTTCAAAGTAAATCACTGTTTTATTTTCCCTATATCTTAAATCACATTGAGAAAGTACATCTGGAAAGGACAAATGATGAGAAAAGACAACAGCAAATGATGAGAAAATACAACAGCAATTTCTGTGTTTCCAGGAGCGCTCATATAAGCCCATAAGCAGTGTGGACCAACTGGCAGTTCACTTTGTCCTGGAGGGTAATCTTCTACACAAGGACTCTGATGAGGCCCGCAGGCAAAGGGCCAAACAAGGCCTCCCTGAAGGTATTCTCAGCTCCACATAGCATTAAATCTGACGGAGAGAGGGGATAAATACTGAGAGAGTGGTAGTCAGCATGAAAAGTTTTACTAAGTATTGCATCTTATATCCTACAGTACATTGCTTATCTAGCCAATCTACCATTAGACCCACTGTTGCAGCATTAAGGCTTAAGAAAATAGGATGTATAGGTCTGTCATATTAATGGTTAACTTGGGTGTGACTGCTTTGGAATAATACAGCTATATATTACACACAGAGAAACCAGTGGATACTGCTGCAGCAGAGACAGATGAAGAGAAGGCAGAGACTCCAGTAAGGAAAGAGGTTGGTGGGGGGGTGGGGGGTTCACACTAGTTTAGCAACCATTTATCATCATAAATCCACAGAATTAAGCACATGACTGTTGGCCCAAATGAACTTGACACTCCATATATCATACAATTAAAGTCTGACCTTTACAAAGACACCCTTTCTCCATAATTCTCGCACACTGAAATGAAAATAATTGTAACAGTAGGGTCCTGTCAGAGGAGCCTACTGCATTTGATTAAGAGTTTACATTGAAAATAAGGACTAGTGCCAGATGTACAGAGGCTAGCTATTTGACTCTAGTGACACATCTTATGCTATAAGACATATGCAGTTTTTCTTAGTCAAATCACTATTTTCTCTGCATTTGTCACGTATTTTTTGCATCAGTTTGAGATGACGCCAGACCTGTTGACATGTTGCACCTCCTCAGGGTGATGCAGGAGAGGAGGCGGGTGAGGAGGGAGGCGCGGAGGAAAGGCCCGACAGCGAGGAGGTGAAAGGCAGCCAGAAGGAGCGCAAGCTTACGAACCAGTTCAACTTCAGCGAGCGTGCCTCCCAGACACTCAACAACCCCCTCAGGGTATGCCAGCCCCAGTCATTTCCCTTCATAAAGAAGCAGTACAGCCATAGACAGTTTTGATTAAATGAGATTTATCTGCAAGAACTTGTCGCAGTTGTGGAAACCTCTATAGATAAAAAAAACGTTAACATTGTTCTAATTTTTTATGACCCTATAATTCTGGGTAATGATTTTTAATGGCTAAGGAATACAAAACCACTTTAAGCCATGGGTGTGATTTGTTGAGTCTAGCAAATAAGATGGTTTTTGTTGCATCTGTTGAGCGCTGTCAGAGACTTCCTACTTCATATTTTTTCTCAACGGGACAGAATATTCTCTCTGCCCCAGATCTCATTTCTATGCATACAGTGGTTGCAGAGAGGTGACAGTGACATTTAACATCACTATCCATACATATTCATGTGAATGATTTAGCAGTGCCATCCACTCCTTAGCAGCGACTGATGGTCAGGAGAATGGTGGCGATGAGGAAGGGACTGTTCTATACACCTTAAGCCATCTGTGACTGCACTGTGACATAACGGAGACACATATCCATATGATTTATGCTGCATTAGCTTGAAATAGGATGGAATAATGCCCCATGTTTTTGCTCAAGGACAATGCATTGTCTTGAAAAATAAATTATTGTGTTGAGCACTGCCTTGTAAGTACACTACTGGCTTGTAAAATTTTGTTTTGTCGGGCAAGGTGTGCATTGGGATTGTTGTTGCAGGCTGATATATGGATTCCTTCACGTACTCTCTGGTATTGACAGAGCTTTGAATATATATGACATTCATGAAATGTTTGAAGAACCAAGATGTGCTTAAGTCTTTTTTTTCTTTCTTACAAGGAGAGGGAATGTCAGACAGAACCCCCTCCACGTACAAACTTCTCAGCCACAGCCAATCAGGTGAGTCTATCATCATCATCTTATCCAATTAAATAAACCAGTGGTAGTGTTAGTAGTAGTGGTAGTGGTAGTGTTTTAAAAATAGGATGCTTATAGAAAAATAAGCATTGCTTCAGTTTTAGTTTTAGTAATGACTGATGAGAAAATATGATGTATTGCATCTTATCTGCAAGGGATCTGGTCTTTTCGCCAATGATTTTCAACTATGGATTTTTCAAAGATATGTCTTATTCCATGATAACACCGCTGCATTAGCCAATGGACTTTCCCAATTGTCCTCAGTGGGAGATCTATGATGCATACCTGGAAGAGCTGCAGAAACAAGAGAAGAATAAGGAGAAGCAGAAACCTGTGCCCACTAAGAAAGATGAAGACAAAGGCAAGAAGAAGATGATGATGGTCGACATGCAGGTAGGCTTGCACGCGTTTGGGCCTGTCTGTCTTTTTGTCCTCCAGGTTATATTTAAGGGTGAATGTGTGTGTGTGTGTGTGTGTGTGTGTGTGTGTGTGTGTGGTGTGTGTGTGAGAGAGAGAGAGAGAGAGAGAGAGAGAGAGAGAAAGAAAGAAAGAGACAGAGAAAGAATGTGTGTGTTTGCGAGTGCATTAGTGTCTCTTAGTGTTCATATTGATTCTACAATTTTTCTACAATGTTTTACCTCACCTCAAGGGACTTGAGTTGATTAATGTTGAGTGGCTATGAAATAAATCTCTTTAAAGTTCAGCATGTATTTCCCCCCGAGGTCATTCTGGAATCAGCATGAAAGAAGTGTAAAATTACAAATGAAACACATGAGGCTGCATTTCTCTGTATCCGTCAAGTTGATGCTCGGCTGCTAACAGCAAACTGTGAAATTGCCAGAGAACCAAGAATTGCCTAACGCCAGAGAATCATGCAAGCTTGAGGAATCACCACAGGTCTAGAAAGGACATAAAATCACACGATTCACTGCAAGCCCTTACAGTTTTTCTCAGTGCATGCCCAAGGTTGCACTTAGAAAAAAAAGAAAATATGGCCTAAGAAAATTGTCCATTGAAATTGAATGATTTATGTAACAGAAAGTGTTACCAATGGTCAGAAAAGTCAACATGCAAAAGTTATTTTTATAACATTATGAACACCTTTTGATACAGAATCTCAGGAGCTATACCCATTTCCATACTGGAGCTAAAGATTATCTTATAAAGTAATCAGCTCTGCATGATGTGTGGAGATCACACACCTTAAAGCTGTGACAGCCAGTCTTGGAAAACAAATGAAAAAGGCAAATACGAGATTCTCTGACATAGTGATTGGTATTTGTTCTCTCTCTCTCTCCAATGACAGAGTGATGACATCAGTAAAGTGGCAAAGGCTGTAAAGATTGTGGAGCGCATGGTCAACCAGAACACATTTGATGACATCGCCCAGGGCAGGTCCCCTTTTGCTTATTTTCCCTTGGGCCCAGACAAATGAAATGTTTCACTGATGTGAATATTTGTCCTTATGTGCTACTACTGGCAGACTTCAGTCATTGAGTCAGTGCTGTCCGTCTCTTCTGTGTGTCTGTGTGTGTGTGTGTGTGTGTGTGTGTGTGTGTGTGTGTGTGTGTGTGTGTGTGTCTAGACTTCAAGTACTTTGAAGATGCCTCAGATGAATTCCGAGACCAGGAGGGCACCCTGCTGCCACTGTGGAAGTTTCAGTTCGATAAGGCTAAGAGACTGGCTGTCACTGCCCTCTGCTGGTGAGTCTACGCAATCACAACAAATCCCATGCATGTGTGAATGGCCAGCCTTATGCAGACCTATATTCATAACTTCTGTGTTAATGTATAATTCTGGATGGATATTAAACATACTGAAGGTGAAAGTATTATATGTACCAAATGACTATTATGCATAAATCGCTGCTGAAAGTTAGCATACTACTTTTATGTATTGTATTCATTTTTTATCATTCTATAGGAATGAAAATTACAGAGACTTGTTTGCTGTGGGCCTTGGGTCATGTAAGTAAAATTCAGCCTCACTCCTGGTAAAGTTTATGCAATAACATATGTTTGCAATGGTTGTTTTATTCATTTAAGGTGCATAAATTGATCATAGGCACTTTATGGTAAAATGAGCTCATTGATATAGAAAGGAAACATCATCTTTATGAGAGGGACTTCCTGTGTGAAACGCCATCCTCTCTCCCTCGCTCTCTCCTTCATCCTCCCCCTCTTTATCCCTCGTTCTCTCTCTCTCTCTCTCTCTCTCTCTCTCTCTCTCTCTCTTTCTGGCAGATGACTTTACTAAACAGGGCAGAGGCATGCTGCTGTTCTACTCCCTGAAGAACCCCACCTACCCTGAGTACGCCTACCCCACCACCTCTGGCATCATGTGTCTGGACATCCACCCACGCATCTCCTACCTGGTGGCTGTGGGATTCTACGATGGCTGTGTGGGGGTCTATAGTCTGAAGGAGGACAGCACCCAGCCCATCTACAAGAGCACAGCCAAGTCTGGCAAACACACAGACCCTGTTTGGCAGGTGTGTGTATGTCTGTGTGTGTGTGTGTGTGTGTTTGTATGTGTGTGTGTGTGTGTGTGTGTGTGCAGTTTTGTACCCAAAGCACATCTGTTTGTGTGTGTAAGTGTGTGGCTTAGCCCACATATCAAATCTGTATGTGTATGTGTGTGAGTTTTTTTTTTGAGAGAGCGAGAGGGAGAGAGAGGGATAGAGAGTGTGTGTGTTTGTGTGTGTGTGCGTGTGTGTGTGCAGGTGTGTCTGTGGTTAATTTCATTTATCTGTTTGTCATCCAGATGGCCCTAGTTTCTGTGCTGCCCCATTAGTATCGAGATTAAACATTGTTCTCTGACTTTGATCAGAGCATGAAAAGCTACTGTGGTGTTCCTGCCCGGTTTGAAGTCATAAAGACAGTGGATAATGCTCCTGATTAAAAGAATGGCCTTGACAAACTATGTGAACTATCTTTAAAGGGAACACAGAGCAAAAACAAAGTAAAAACAAGGCATTTGGACTTATGGTCCCTTAGGTGTTGAGTTGACTATAATCAAACTTATCAACACACTACAAACTGGATCTTAGGAAGAAGTTCAGCTTCAGTATCTTGCGACAGTGGCTCCTTTGATGCTATTTGGCAAGTTTCCCAGAGAGAGAATGGGAGAATGACAGAGGGAAAGGCCATCCCCTTGCCAGTGCAAGGCAATGTGTCTTGTGTCATCAATCTGTGCTGTAGTAGATGTATTGTGTGGTCTCTTTGTGTACCAACAGGTGCGCTGGCAGAATGATGACATGGACCAAAATCACAACTTCTTCTCTGTGTCGTCTGATGGACGAGTGGTGTCCTGGACGCTGGTCAAGGTGAGCCAGCACACACCCCAGCACTGGCTAACACTGTGTGCTTCCTTTTGGAAAGATTGGCTACTAAATTGTTTGTTACAATGCATTTGTGTGTGTGTGTGTGTGTGTGCGTGTGTTATAAATATGACTGCAGAATGAGCTGGTGTATACAGACATCATTAAGCTGTCTTTGGAGGGCTCGCCATTAGATGACACAGAGGGCATGCAGCTGCCTACCATGGGTAAGACAGCTGTATGGGCACACACTGGTATACACAAACACGCACACACACACTCACACACACACACACACACACACACACACATACACACAAGCTAGGTTTCCATCCAACTTAAATTTTGGCCATTCAAATTGGAGTGGAAATATTTTCAAATTTGCATAATATCTACTATGTCAAGTAAGAAATTAATTTGCTTGTGGTGGGTAGCTTAACTCCTGAGTCGCTTAGGGTATAAAGTAACTAAGGTTGATGGAAATGAATCTATTTGCATTAAATTACATTAACAACCCTAACAAGTTGAAGTTTTAAGCCCACAGCTGTTCATATCTCTTCCTTTAATAAGGAGAATGTCCATGTTTAATTGCCGTAGCACAGCAGATGGAAACTCACACAGACTCTCATTTCTTTAAGCCAGATTCTCATAAATTTGCTTGAAAAATGCCAGTGAGGTGGATGGAAATCCAACCACAGACTCTCATGACAACAAAACTCATGTTTGTGCAAAATTGCGCCAAGCTCTCTCAGTGAGGTGTGTCATTAGATGAGCTGGCGGTTTTAAAACGAGCGTGTGAATTGCCCTCACGTTGCCCGTTGTCCTCACCGACCCCCTCAGTAAGCCAGTGATATCTCTCCCCTCCCCTGACTCACTGAGGGATTATCACTCCTTCAGAAACCTCAGCAGCTCTTTTACTGGAACCCCTTTCCCACTGTGAGCCTCATTCAGGTCAGGTTTGGTGCTTAATCTTCGTTAGAGGGGAGATGAGGGGGACAGGGGGTGAGGGCTGTATGGGTGTATGGGTGTATGCATTAGGAAGCTCAGCTAGACAGGGAGAAGAGGATGTGATCCAGTCTGGGCTGCCGTTGAGGGAGCTGCTGAGCACTGACAGGACACAGGGCTGACAGCCATGGAAAGAGAGGTCTATACCAAGCGTCAGCACTGACAATGGATTTCTGTCATCTGCTTCATACGTTACAGATGGGCTTGGCCAAGTGCCAGAGACATATTGCTAAAGCTGAAAAGAGAGTCTGTAATATTCATAGGCTGGTCCTAAATTGATTTGGGCAATTATGATACTCATAGCTCTACTGCTACTACATTCTTGCTGAGTCCTGCAGGAATGAAACAGACCCACTTCCATAGTTGCGGCACCATCCAGTTCATTTGCATATTCCATGTGCATTCTTGAAAAATAGGCATCTGCATGGTTCTGATCAGATGTGAGATTAGAATGTAAGGTTGTCAGGGCAACATTTAACACCCGAATGCAAGTGAAAAAACACTTGCAAGTCCAAATGCAAGTGAATAAACAGTTTTCATTTAACTTCAAAGTGAAATTCTGAAGTCGTTTGAACCCAGGGTCTTTTTTACCATAATACCACCTGAAGAGCTGGATTACCGTACATTACATTGGAGCTGTCAACACTCACTAGATGTTGTTAGAAACATCAAAGTAACAATGCATTTTAACATCACTGAACATTCACAAACTTTCCTCTTAAACAGTTATCCATTTGGCTGTTAGCACAAAAAAATGTTCCAACTCGACTCAGGTTTGAGCGATGTAACCTAGCTCTGAAGTTTTTGTGCATTACAAGATTATCTTCAAATGTTAGCAGTTAGGATACATATTTGGAAAGTCGCTGTCTCTTATGTGATGTGTATTTGTTTGTTTTGACATGTTTTTGCGTCCTGGAGCTTGCGGCACAGCGTTTGACTTCCATAAGCAGATTGACTATCTGTTCCTAGTGGGCACAGAGGAGGGGAAGATCCACAAGGTGAGCAGTAACACTGTCTTTGACAGGACATGGCACCTGGGCTTACTAATTATCAGGAAACATTCAGGGAACATAACAGATACAAAATTGGCCAGAGCAGGGCTCTCCCTTACCTTTGTTTTCTTTTCCCAGCATGCAGTAATTACCACCCTGTCTCTCTCCCTCTCTGTGTGTATGTGTGTGTGTGTGTGTGTCTGTGTGTGTGTGTGTGTTCCCCTGTCCCCTGCGAGAACCATTTTATCTGTTTTCTGTAACCAGCAGCAGAGCAGCTTTAGTTCTGCCAGTGGGCTGGCCCATCAACCCCTTGGGGATACAAGGAAGCACTTTGTTTAGTAGAACTAAAAGCTCCCACTTTTATCTCATCATACAAACACACACACAAACACACACACACAGCCCACCCCCTCCATTCCCATACCCACACACGCACACACACACACACACACACACACACACACACGCATGTGTATGGATCTAAGAGTGATGGTGAGGAAGGGAGTGGAGAGATGAATTGCCCTTAGAAATCATGCAGGAAGACCCATACATCACAGCCAGTTACATGTGGAATAAAAACATACACACAAACACACACACAAATTTCAGCATACCCAATGAAAAATTCACTATACACATATTCATAGTACAACACATGCACTTTATACACACATCTGCAAAAGTACACACACACACACACATACACGCAGGTTCAAAGATCAGTTACATACTGTACATCCACACACCTAAAAGCCTCCATATCTCACTCACACAGCACCCTAATAATGCTTAGAGTCCTCACGGAGAAGACAGGTTGGCACATTGAAGCTGTCACTTTGACCAGGCTTCACAGAGGAGTGCACTTTTCAGCCTCTTATCAGGGAGAAACATGTCATATCCACATGATTGCCACATGGATGAAAAGTTCTCTACACAAGTTGTCTGCACAAAAACACAATGGCATATGCATTATTGGCAAAAATACACACACACACACACACATATATATATATATTTGTGCATACATTTGTACGCACTTTTTTGTGACCTTCATAGTTAATGCAAGGTCAGTTGTCTGATGGCAAATTCCCTAATCTATAACACTTAGGCACTTGCCATGTGGCAATTTGTGCTAGTGGTAGCATTCAAGTTTGACTCGCTTGACAGAGAAGTTAAAAATCTTTTTCCCGTGGAGACTTCCATGAGGCCACCACTACCCAGGAGCACTAGACTCTCCTCCGACAGGTTTTTAGGCCAGTTCCTGTCAGTGTTGGATTGAGGCTGGCTACTTGCTCAGTAGATCTCTCTGCCTCACTTTCGAGCCATCGCACCGACACATCGCTCTGGACAGATGCCAAACACGAGAGAGTCAGACTCACTCACACGCACAGACACAAACGCACACACACACACACATACACACAGACCCAGTCACTCACTCTGTACTAGTCCAAGAGTGCCATGACAGGTCATTTAAGGCATCCCACAGTAGATTTATCCTCCAATTTCCTCCCAGGGCTGTGCCTCTGCCTCTGGCGCTTGGCGGCAGACTGACAGGGGCCCGGATAAGCCCATGAGAGAGAGACACACACACCCATTCGTCTGCAGTCACCCTTCAAGAGACCTGTCTGTCTCCTAACTCATCGCAGTATTTTAGCTGCTGCCCAAGTGTCAGTCCATAGGACTACTTTATCAACTGGCTGTGCTGCTGTCTGCTCAGAATGCTGGATGGCCTGCACTACTACATTCACTTCCCTTTATCATAGAGATAAATAAAATGAATAATTATGGGAATTGATGTGTGTGTTTACAGTTCTTAGCACTTCACTTGGAGATAAATATGAAAAAACGGGAATTTGTTACCCTTTGACAGAGTAATCTTAAAAGATAAGGACAGTCTAGCATATCTCGAAGCATACACTTCAGCAGCCAGAAACCTGCACTGCGTTTTGAATCATTTCAGTGTTATAACAAAAATTAGACCCAGTAATGTGGCATGTATTATGGGATGTTTACTATATACGGGGCCTATGAAACACTCAGGGCCTGATCAGTGAGATTTCGGAATTCTAAATGCTTGATTAGGCTCTGTAAAACGTCTCAACGCTCTGCTGCACTTGAGAGCTGAACAAATTGTTTCATTGTTTGCAGGTGCGCTGCCAGGCGTTTTCTGCAGTGCGCTCAGTGAACACACTGTGTGTGAATGAATGCCCTTTAGGATCCTCTCTGTTGGGGAAGTCTTGCTCAGGGCGCTCAGCGCGCTGGTGAATGTTTTATGACCAAAATGCTGGCATTACCGGATGCATTTCTTTAATGTTGTTTAGGCATTAATCAGGACCTTTAATGTGGTCATTTGAAACAGGATAGCGGTATGCTTTCACATCCGCAGTTAATCCAAGCTTTTATTTGTGCAGCCTTACTGGAGACACACAGGCTTCCTTTGAAAAGTGTTTTAAGCCTTAGTGATGCACATGTGATGATTCTCTCTCTCTGTGTGTGTGTGTGTGTGTGTGTGTGTGTGTGTGTGTGTGTCTCTTTCACAGTGTTCTAAAGCGTATTCCAGCCAGTACCTGCAAACTTATGATGCCCATAACATGGCTGTGGATGCAGTCAAGTGGAACCACTTCCACCCCAAAGTCTTCATCTCCTGCAGCTCTGACTGGACAGTCAAGATTTGGGACCACACCATTGAGTATGTATACGCACACACACACACACACACACACACACACACACACACACACACACACGTGCGCGCACATCCACGCACACGCCCATACTCTAGGTGTTCTGTATATGCACACAAACTTAAAAAGGTTTGTGAAGGTTTATGTACAGATAGATCTGCAACCACACCATGTATGCACACACACACACACACACACACACACAGACATACACACATACACACTTACAACTTTTGAAGGTCTATGCACAGATACACACATCTCTATGTACATACATTTGTACATACTGTTAGTATGTGCAAAGCAAAAGAGCTTTGTGAGGTTTCAGTAGTGATTGGTGATGGTGCACTTACACTTCAAAATGTAGGAATCGCTTCTCCCAAGACATTGTGTGACACACTCTGCCTCCAAGTGTGTGTGAAGGTACAGCACCACATGTGGAAAAAATGCCTGAGATTTCTCTCCTCTCTCTGGAGTCCTTCATAGTCCTATCTTTATAGTACATGTAATTATGCTGTCACTCCGGTTATTTGTCACAGTAATTTGTCACTCTAATTGTTTTAAAAGGGAAATACCCATGAGTCACTCACTATAATTATTCAGTCTCTCAGACAGCTCTTTATGCTTTGCTTGATTGGTGATGCTACAATACACCCTCCTTCACCGAGCACGTGCACTACTTCAGACTGCCAGCAGGGGGCTGTAATGTCTTTTCATACCTTTGTGAGCAATGTGCAGAGAACATCCCACTTGGTGTGTGAGTATGTGTGTTTGTGTATGTGTGTGTGTTAGTCCTGATGATACATGTTTCTTGTCATCTCTGGATGTTTCTTCTCTGGAAATGAGTGTGTGTTTGTTGGGAGGTAGATGGAATCGTGGTGCTGCTTAAAGCATCCTATGTTTGACCTTGAATAATGATTTGAAATCTAACAGCAGAAGAAATGGATGTGTTTTTCTATACATAAGACTCAGGGCAAAAGAACACGCTGCTCTGCATGTTATCACATGTAGATTTATCGCATCGCTTGCTTAATTGTCTGCTCATCTGCAGTGCCTCTGTGTACATGATGGAAATTGCAATTGGTTTAACAAGGCATAAAAGACTGGATGTTTTAAGGCTAAGGAATCAATGATGTTTTACTTCCAGAGAACCTTCAAAGGCCACTTGTAACATTTTGCAGATAGACATTTCATCGAAGTACAGTACCCAAGTATAATGCAGCTTACATGGCTGCCAATTAATCACAGCTTTTATACTCCTGCAGACATACGCTATTGGTGTATAGACCTGTAATGAAAAACTGTGACCTGGACATGGTAGCTTACTCATCACAACTGATACCATTTATTGGCAGTGTTTAGACGTAGCCTAAGATGATTCAGCTGGGAATTCAAGATGGTTGCAAAATAAAATTAAAGCAAAGTTGCAAAAATTAGAATTTGACTTTGGATCCGGAAAAAAAGATACCATCACAGTATCAATTTGTCCTGTATCCAGATATGATGACACATTTTATTATGCTCCAGTGTCATACTTGTCTGTCAGTAGCCCACACAGAACAGCTGTTTCTTCTCTTTTTTTGTGTCAGTGAAGTCTTGGTGAAGACAGATGCAGGCCTGCTGCTTCACCAGAGCTTTTTCTTCTCCCAGATCCTTAACCCCTGAAGTTATTTAGTGGCCGGGCAACTGGCACACTGTCTTGCTTCAGGCTGATGAATGGGGTTTTATGTTTTAACTCAGGAGACAGACCTGGCACCAAAACCAGAGCGAGTTGTGTAGGAGGGAGAGAGAGAGAGAGAGAGAGAGAGAGAGGGAGGGAGACTTGCTGGACTGACACGCATCTTTAGGCCGTAATTCTCCACTCTCCACGCCCGAAGCAGCCTGATGTAAATCAGAACCCCGACAATCAAGTCGAGGAGTGAGTCACTCTGCTGGTCGAGTGGAGAACAGAGACCCCGTGGCATATGCGTTCACCCAACTGGAGAATATAGCACAGGGCTGACGGGTCAGTCCATACCCGTCAGCCTGGCTGAGAGTGACCTACTGTTGGGTTACCGGCTCCGTGGAAAACCTGAGGGTCAGCCGCTATGCTAACGATTAAAAAGTCCCAACTGCACAGCGTAAACAAAGCTTTGTAATTAAGAAAAAAGAGAGAGAGATGTAATTAAAATAATGAAAGTGGGTCAGAGACCTGTGTGAATCCCACTAATGGCTCTTCCAGAGCCAAAAGAGATTTGGGGGAGGGGGAGGGATACAACGAGATTGAGTCATTTTAGCCCGTCTGAAGATGTCTCATTGCCCTCGGATGGAGGAGGAGTCATGTAAACTCATCTGAACCTGTGAGAGGTCCTTGGCCCTCTGTTGCTTTCCTGGTTTGCTGTCAGCATTGTCCCATTTTAAATGGCTAATCTGTCGACACACGCGTCACGCTGTCCTGATCCCGTTGATCCGGCACACACACACGCCTCTGCCGGGCCTCTCAAAGTCAGACAGAGTACAGCATGCAAATAAAAGCCGTTTTAATAAGCTGGCTAATGAGTGGCCTTGAGTGTGTGTGTGTGTGTTCGCATATAAGCTTTGACGCGTACAAGGTTTTAATGATAGAGACTTTTCTGGCTGAAATTGCTCACCCACCACCTACTGCCCCAACCCCAAAAAAGCTTGAGAGAGAGAGAGTGGTGGAGTGGTGGAGAGAAGAGCCAGCCATTAGTGCAGTAAAGACAGGGAAATGGTGGTGAGGGCAGGGGCAATAGGTGCCTCTCTGTGTGTGTGTGTGTGTGTGTGTGTGTGTGTGTGTGTGTGTGTGTGTGTGTGTGTGTGTTGACGTAATGAGGAAGGCACATGGGCACGCTCCATCTGTCTGCTCACCTGTTTGATTAGCGTGTGCCCACTTACAGAAGTGCCACCATGGGAGCCTGCTGGTGTCATCATCAGATCCTCTGCTTTTATGTCTTTTTCTTTATTCACTTTATTCTCTCTCTCTCTCTCTCTCTTTTACTTTTTATTGATGTCCCCAGGCCTTACCCTGAGCTTTTCGCTTTTTAGTGCCATGTTGGAGTCCACTTGCATTTTTCTCTCCATATGCTTGGTGCTAACAACGGCTTCCATTGAGCATAGTGGGAGCAGAGGAAGCTGTGTGCATCTGGGGCTTAGGCGGTGGTGTGGGTTTTAGCCAGAGCCTTCTCTGTTCTCTGTTTGACTCTCTCTTTCTCTCTCTCTCTCTCTGTCTCTCTCTGTCTCTCTCTCTCTCTCTCTCTCTGTCTCTCTCTGTCTCTCTCTCTCTGTCTCTCTCTCTGTGTGCTCCCACCCACTTTATCCAGCAGCAGATAACAGAATCTACTGCATCTGTTCCCCCCATCCCAAGGACTAGGCCTACACTGAGAGAGAAAGAAGGGAGGCATTCATAGGACTGCAGAGTATCTAGTCTTGCGAATGCTGTCATTTTCAGACAAAGTGTTCAGTTGTATTACATAAATGGTGCATGTGCATTTTGAAACACTCATGGATTGCATAGTCGTTACAGACACAAAGACAATTTGCAATGCCTACAGGCATGCAGGTTATTTGCGAACAAAACATATTGTGGTGTGAAGCACTTGATGTTCTCTATATAATTACAGCACAATTCTGCAATTATTGCCTCATCCTCACAGTTGTTTGAGCTGGGAGATGCTTCAGAGAGCTTAAACATATGATGCCCTATCCACTGATCCACACATCAACATGAACATGCACAGACTGCATTTACACAAGTTAATGGGGCTTTGCACTAAGAGACTTGCACTATTCAAATGAAGGACTCTCATTGCCTCATGTCACAGTGTCACAAGTGGATCACATTAGCATTTTAATCACGACCACAGTGATGAATTTCTGTTTGATGCAGACACCAGACAGGGCTGTTTGTGTTTGAACACAGGCTTAATGACTGAGTCACTCCTATAACTTTCCCCACAACTTAATGAGATTAATCTGAGGCAGTTAGATTGTTATCATACTGAAGATATCTTATGGCAGCCGCTGCAATTTATAACTGTGCATTCACAGATCAGGCATAATCGGAGCTGTGAACACGATGAAAAACGGAGAAGTTTGGAGTTAGCCAAGAGAGACTTTATTCACTGCTTGACATGCGGCTTCCTCTCCGACGATGCTTTTTAAATAAACGAATGGACTGATAGCCGTCAGCTTTCTGTTAAGCAGCCCTTTTTTCACTCATTTGCACAGTCTCAGCGTTGCACGTTTGAATTGTCTTGCTGTCTTGCCTCCACCCAACACCATCTGTGCAGATCTGCTTTGAATGTGGCCAGTATGGGGCTCTGCCTAGTCCTTGCCTGCACCTGCAGCAGTAGCAACAGCAGGAGCAGCTCTCTTCCCTCTGCCATTAAGGCAGTCTCTATAGCACTCTAATGACTCTTAGCAGTGCACGCTGGGAGGATGTAAACTTGACTTATGTGCGGAGATGTAGTGGTGGGGGATGTAGGGTGGTGGTAGCGTAGTGGTTAAGGACCTGGCTAGCGTGTAAGTAGCCTGAAAGTTGTGGGTTCGAATCCGGCTGCACCGTGTGCCTTGAGCAGCACTTACCCTAGTGCTCTAGGGGACTGGCTGAACAATTGATAGTTGATGATTGTAAGTCGCTTTGGATAAAACGTCTGCTAAATGTAAATGTAAATGTAAATGTAGTGCTTCTGACAGCACATCTTATTCATGTTTGCATTCATGTATGTTTTAGGTATA
>PYXC01001974.1:2045000-2105000 GCA_015244755.2 Tenualosa ilisha | reverse complement strand
GAGAATTCAATGAGGTTCAGTCGATTTGTTTTGTTTTGTTTGACATTTTCAAGTTTGTTCTGTGAACACCATGGCAGCTTATCCTTTCATTACAGTGTGTCTTTAATTACCTAGGCTGTGCAAAAGTCAACACGACCTGTGTGGCATGGTGGTGTTGTTTTCTCCTCTCCTGACGAGTTCACAGCGGACAGCTGATCGCCTCATGGGGCGCTGGTCGATGAGGTTGCTCAGTCCTCCCACAGGAGAGTGTTATTGAGGAGATTTATCTGTGTCTCACACACACACACACACACACACACACACACACACACACACACATACACACACACACACGTCACACTTATCCAGGTGACCGCGTTGAACTTCATTGATTCTAACACAAGGAAATAGAGAATAGAGGATACTGGGAAGGCCGATATGATAGTATCATTGCACAGGACGACTCAAGATCCCTTTTAGTGGATTTAGTTGTTTAGAAATAATTCATCTTTTTCATTGACAAACTAAATAGAGATCTGGTACGTTAAACTGAAACAAAACGCTGTTGGAGCTAATGCAATTGTAATGTATTTTATGGAAACTGTGCTGGATATTCATGTTTTAAAATATGTATGAAATGCCAGCAGCCTTCATGGCCTAAGCAAGACACACTTGTGTGCTTCAAGGAAACATCTAGTTTTTTTCTTGATCCTGGCCTCAAGAAATTGCTGATTTTCAGTAGCTATTCTAAAATACCTGCAAGCGTCAATGTACACAATATTTGCCTTTGAAGACTCCATCTCATCATAAGTTGGGTAGACATGAGTGAGTCATTAAGCCTTCAAATGTTTTGCCCTGAATTTTAATTATCAGGTGGCATTACAATGATTCACTTTAAATATTATCTTCCAACAACCCAGAGAACCCATTCCATTCACTTTCACATGACTTCTAGATACAGAAAGCAATTCCAAATGTACTTCTCTTTTCTGCATATTCAAGCTTTCTTTTTCAAAGTTAATTACTGTGTAACATGCTTCTATAGACATGCCCCTGTGACGTTGAAACAGTATTACATGTCAGTATTACATGTCTTTGTCTAGTTCCCAACAAAGTCTTACTGTCGTGTTAGTTGCTGACATGTGAGCTGGGACGACTCTCATCTTTTTAAATAATATAGTGAAGGGAATTTGGCCACCAAGCCCAATCCAGCTGATATACAGGGCAATGACTAACTGGCAATGACTAACTGGTGTCATTGAGCAATTAGCTCCGCAATGGCCATGGCTGCTCTGCTTCTCACTCCTGCCATTCCCACTGGCATATCTCTGGCCACCTGCAGCCTCCAGCACTCTGTGTCTGTGTGTGTGTGTGTGTGTGTGTGTGTGTGTCTCCTCTGCATAATTCATTACTGCCACTGTTTTCCCCGCTTCACTGGGAGCCACCTTGTGATTTATCGCCGGCAAACACTCCCCCCATTGCTGCCTCACTAACGAGATGCACCGTGTCTTCCTGTCACTCATATGACTATCATTCCTCCTATCTTCCCTCTTTAATTCCTTTTCTTCCTTCAACCCTCTCCCTTTCTCTCTCTCTTTCCCATTCTCTTCCTTCCTCTATCTCTGTCTCTTTCTCTGTCTTTCTCATTCTCTCTTCCTGTCTCCTCTCTCTCTCTCTCTCTTTCTCTGTAGGTTTGTTTTCTCTTTGGGGTGTCTCCTCCCCTGCTCTGGAAGATAACAGAGGGGGGAGAGAATAGTTGTTTGTTTGTTCGTCTCCAGGATTGGCAGCTGGGAAGTGTTTGCCTCCTGCACTGGGAGGGAGAGGGGTGGAGCGGGGAGCTGTCCCCGCATTGTGCCAGCGGCCTCGGCTGCTCCATCATCGACTCGTGGGGTTTTGTGGTTTGTGGAGCCAGTCGGTCGGAAGTGTAGCGGATCAATCACCTGTGTGCCTGGGTTGGGTGAGGTGTGAACTGCATAGAGGACTAGTCCGCATGCGTTTTTCTATCTTTTTAGTCCCTCGTGTCACTTCACATTCGGTCCCACAAAGTCATTATCAGCCTCTGCTGTTCACCATTCTCTGCTTGTGTCATAGATTTTCTTTCTTCTTTAATCTGAATTAGGATTTTGCTACGGTATCATATTCTTCTGTGCCAGAATATTTTGATGATGAAGTTAACTCACAGCAATAATTGCGTCCATAAACAATTCATAGTGTAAAATGAACAACTGTCTGAACAACTTTTATTCCTTATTTGAACTTCAGGAGGACCATCTCATGACGATTGTCTTGTTCTTGTTAGTTTTACAGTAGGTTCAGAAGAGAGCTCGCACAGGTTTGTTTGTCTTGTATGTAGTCAGTGGTCTCGATGTGTTTGTCCTTCCTGCAGCCTTCCTGCAAATGACAGTAACAGGATGGACACACTACTTCAGCTATTCCTTTTCGCTTTCTTTCTTTTTGAGCTGATTCTGTGTTGTGAAAAATTTGGAAGGAAACCACTTCGGGTAGGTTCAAATAGAGAACCACAGGACTCCTCAGGTCCAAGCTGAGGTACAGAAATGCCTTTTCTCCTTCCGTTAGCCAGCATTGCGTAATGTTTTCCCCGCAGACGAAGTGTATAGGAAACTTCAGCAGCCATTGCTCTGGCCCCTCTTGTAAACACCTGAGCACAAAAGCAGTTAAGCAGGGAAGTCTTACTGTGTTACTTCTCTCTCAACCGCCTGAGCGCAGAGACAATCACAGGCCTCCCCCAGTAATGACCCTACCTACTGGACACGGGCCAGATGGGCTCTGCAGTGTGTGTGTGTGTGTGTGTGTGTGTGTGTGTGTGTGTGTGTGTCTAACTGCAAACAGAGCGCCAAGAGAAGGGGTCTGTGTGGGCAGGCATGCAGGCAGGCAAGCGGTGCAGCCAATGGCAGATAATGTGTTTTCATTAAGGCAGACTCCTGTGTCAGCAGCTCTGCTCCACAGTGTCACGCCCACATTAATCTCTACACTCACACCCCATATAGAGGGGAGGAGGAGGATGGACAGACAGGCCTCTCTCTGTCTATCTCATTAGCCCTCTCTCTCTCCCTTTCTCTCTCCCCTCTCTCTCTTTCTCTCTCTCTCTCTGTCTGTCTCTCTCTTTGTCTCTTTCTTTCTCTTTGCCTCTGCATCTGTTTTTCCTGTGTAACACTCTCTCTCTCAACTTAAGATTAAAAGTTCGCACTTCCTGGTACTAACCCTGGGAGCAGGACAAAGATAATAGACAAATAACAGAAAAAAGTCCGCTACAACCAGGTGTTCTCGCTCCCTTTTAATTTTGATAGAAAACACCATGACATTTCGGATCAATGGACCCATCCTCAAGGTATCAAAATTAAGTATGATTAAGAACACCTGGTTGTAGCTGAGTTTTTTTCTGTTATTTAACACTCTCTCTAACTCTCTCACCCCCTTGTCCCTCTATGTCAAATTCTCTGTTTATCTTTCCCCCCGTCTCTCTCTATCTCTCTATCTTTTCCTCTTTTGCCTTTCTCATTACCTCTGTCTCGCGCTGTCATGGCCCCTGTTTGAAGCATCGCACTCAAATTCGTTGGCAGGGTGCTGCCCTGCCTTTGCCAGGTTGCGTGAAATGAGCATTTTTGCTGTTTGCATCGAGCAGTGGAACGTGCAAGGCCTTCGAGAGTGCTTTCCACACGGGCAACCCACAGATCCAATTTCCTCTTTGTGTTCGCTGTTTTAATTGAGTCGCCTAATTTCACCCTGAGGTGGGCTTGTTTTCCCCCATCTCCTCCATTTTGGGTTAGAATATGAATGTCACTCATTGGGATTAGGTGTTGGTGTACTCAGCCCACACTAACTCTCAGCGTATCAAGTACAAAGACACACAGACGTAGACAGGTGTGTATAGAGGCCTCTTCACACACATATGCAAACACACTCACACTCTCTCTTTGTGTCTCTCTCTCTCTTTTTCTCTCTCTCTCTCTCTCTCACACACACACACACACACACACATACACATGCATGCACACCAACACCCTATCCTTTCATTCAACCCATTCATGCATCACTCACTGCATGCTGATGACAGCAGAAGGTTGTGTAGGAGCACTAGGTTATATCAACGGGGGGTTGGGGAGGGGGTGAACAGGAAGAAGTTCAGTCAGAAATGTCACTGCACTAGGCTCAGCGGAGAGGTTTGTAGTGACTGATGAATTTCACAGAAAGTTGTGTTGGGGAAAGTTTACCAACTCCAGATGGTTAGTGCGGCCCAGAGGAGAGGCCTCATCTCGGCTGCATCTCAAACCCCCCCCCCCCCCCCCCCCCCAAACAGAACTCTCTGGGTGGAGACTCTCTGGAGAAGCACTAGCTTTCATACACTGCCTTATCATCAAGCTGCTAAATGGCAGCTGGTACTCCCTGTGCTAGAACACGATTTAAATTTAAAGTAAGTGTGTGTGTGTGTGTGTGTGTGCGCATGTGTGTGTGTGTGTGTTTGAAGATGACAGTGATGTGGGGTGAGACAACAGACATAAAAACTCAATTTTAGCCAGTCTCTGTGGAACAAGCTGTGAAAACTGCTTGTGCCTTTCAAACTCCCTCCTTCCCTCACACACACACACACAGACAGACAACACACACAAATCCGATGGCACTGCTTCCCACCAGGGACTTCCCCAACCATCATACCCATCCCAGGTCCTTAGGTGTGTGGGCTGTGTTCCCCTATAGGTACTCCTGTCTACCTAAGGAGGCACTTTGCAGTCACCAGACTGCGTCCAGAGCAGCATTCAGACAATATAACGCAGCTTAGTTAATTTCCCCCTGGTCTCTCACTACATGCTGTACACAGCAAGTAGCATTGTCTCACGTCTGCAACGTCTGCAGCAAGATCAGCATATTGATTTCTGTAGTCAGTCATCTGATTCATGTCAAAGCTGTTCAGCTGTTTGCAACGGGTGCTTGCTTGGTGCTAATCTGAATATCCGTTTAACTTGTGAGGAGAAATCAGGTAACAAGCTCCCTAGTAGCATGCTGAGAGAAAAAAAAAAGATTCAGTTTTCCTGGCGTAGTCCAATATTGCCATTTTCCCCTTTCCAGGTAACCTGTTTACACACACAAAAAGATGCATTAAGCACTGAAAGATGAAACAGAAAATGAATCATGAAACAAGCTTTTTTTTAAAAAAAATCCAATTTTCCACAAGCCTTGAGAAGAAAAAGAAAGTAATTTTAAGCATTTCTGCCATTGGCATCTGAGCCCAGGACTGGCCTGATGCCTTATTTTCAAGAGGGCTCTTAATTCTTGACCTAAAAGTTTCGAGCGGATTGCCGTGCCTTTTGTTGTTTGTCAAACTTTGTTATTTGTTGTCAGTCAGACGCCCTATGAAACTTTAATGAGTCCTCAGAGAAGCCACTGACCTCGGTGGGTGACCTCTCTCCCGCTGGCGCCCAGCGCCAGTGCTGCTCCTCGACCGTCCCAGTCCTTCCACTGGGCGCCGGATGCTCATTTTGAGCCACTCAACGACGGTGGCGAGGCGATTACAGGCCGCATCGAAAAGCTCGGCTGACCTATTCCGCCACCTCTCCCTCCTCCTGCAGTCAGCCTCTTCGCACACAGAGGGAGATGAGTTGTGTCTCCTCAGAGCGCCAGCCAGGCCACATGACTACTCATCCGCTCCCCTGTCCAGCTCCTGACTCCTGACTCCTGACTCTGCTCTCAAGCTTGCCGAGCATCTCTAGAGCTGAATGACCTTTTCCCCGAGGCTGCTGAAGCCATGGCTGCCTACAGGAGAATCACCCACACACACACCCACACTCAGGGTTTAGTCAGGATGATGCATAGATGTGTGTGTGTGTGTGTGTGTGTGTGTGTGTGCACAGGCGCGCCTGTGTGTTGGTAGTACATTGAGTTGTGTTGAATGTTGGCTCTAAATATTTGATGCTCATGTCATGATGGAATCTACATGCGTTCACATGAAATCAGCTGCGTGTTGTACTGCATGAGTGCCTGTAATATGCATAACTCTCCTGTTGCCATTGTGCGTGTGTGAAACACATAATAATTAGCCCTTGGCTTTCTCATCAGCACTGTAAACATTTGATTCATAGCATTAGGTTTTATTTGCTTCAGTTGCCAAACTCAGCCTGCTCATATTTGGGACAGACATCTATTTAATACCAAAACTGATTGAATACCAATAATCAAGGACATCAAACTTCAGAGAATCTGACCTATCTTTAATAGATATAGCATGTCCATATTGGCAAAAGTGTAAACTGTGACCAACACTACCTCTCCCTTTCAGAGGTGGAAAATACTCTACCTTTCGTGTGCACGGTGTAAACAGAACTAGCCTTACTGGGCGGTCTGGTGGGCTTTAATGGGATTTTAACAACCAAAACTCTTCCATAAAAACGGATCGAGCTTCTAATTAAGAGCCGTCTTTAATTTGTCCAAACCTGCAGCCACATCAGGCCAGCAAAAAGAGTCCCGTGTCTAATTGGGACGAGGCTTTTAATGAAGGTTTTACGGTGCACACATTCACATCCTCCACTATAGCTCAGAAATAGTAACTTATTATTAATGTGAATGCACACATACGCATGCACGCCCATCCACCCACCCGCTCACACACACACTCACTCACTCACGCACACACACACACACACACATTACCATTCACATGTTTGTGCATTCCAGAGCTACCTCTTTTTTCTAGCGTGGCAACCATTCATTATAATTAGAAAAAAAACATAGCTGCAGTGTTGCAAAGAGCAATGCTCTCAGCAGGCTTTTTAGCCTACTGTGTTGCCTTGAGCGCTATGCTTTTATAGTGAGTGAAACACCAAGGACCCACCCCCCTCATGCGCTAGTCTTCCCCGGCTTACAGCAACCTTGCGCCCCACTGGCATTTCTGTGTACTGCTCCATGACTGGAGGTATACACCTTGTCTAGTGAGTGTACTGCTCCATGACTGCTAGCTCTGGAGGTATACACCTTGTCTAGTGAGTGTACTGCTCCATGACTGCTAGCTCTGGAGGTATACACCTTGTCTAGTGAGTGTACTGCTCCATGACTGCTAGCTCTGGAGGTATACACCTTGTCTAGTGAGTGGGCGTGCCTTAAGTCTCACAGCTTCTCCATCACCCATTTAGAAATACAACACAAGTCAGTCAGTGCATTAGAGAACTCCTGATAGAGCCTACAGAACATGCTCTAGATAGCCTGAACATTCTAGGTAGCTAGTTAGCCTGTATGGGTCTAGGAGGTACCCCAGTGCCAGGACTCTGGAGCATGAATACAGTACTGGTCTTCTTTTCTTGAATAGGACACTTTTATAGACTTCTATTATAAGTCACTTTGGCCTCCAGGGAAAGACATACTGTGTGTGTGTGTGTGTGTGTGTGTGTGTGTGTGTGTGTGTGTGTGTGTGTGTGTGTGTGAAGCGACCAGCTAACCACTCCATCTGACCTTGCCTCGACTGGCAACGGTGTCTCATCAGAACTCTGTAATTCCTCCAGGATCATCTTTCTCTACCTGTCACGATCAGCGACTCCACACGCTCTGTTGAGCCATAAATACCCTTCACCTTGAGCCACTGCTTCTGTTCCTCTTCTCTCTCTCTCTCACTCTCTCTCTCACTCTGTCTGTCTTGTGGGTGTGAAAAGTTAGTGCTCTAGTTTTCAAGTTCTGGGTGGGGGGGGGGGGGTGAAATCGTTGCCCGCTTGACAGGTGTATCATCTGACCCTGGTCCCCAGATACTTGGCACACACTGTATTTTAAAATGAGACACACTTGTAGGAGTGAAGACGTTTAGCCTGTGTTTCGGACAAGTGGTTTTCATCCACCTGTCCACAGTCAAAGGTCGATGGCTCACACTGATACAGTGAGGAACTTACTTTGCTTTCCATGCCTCACGAAAACAGCTTTGCTAAAGCCTTTTAGCACAGATGCAATAAAAACAATAGAAGAGTGATTAAACCATAGTCCACTCAAGATAGTGGATTTAATTGATTTGAAAAGACCTGTGGGAGCGCACGTAGCACACACACCTAGGAACGATGAAAGCCCAAGGTGTATTTAAAGTGCTGAACAGCGGAGGAAGAGAGAGAGAGAGAGTTGAGGAGGAGAGAAAAGGCAGTGCCAATGCTCTCAGGTGGGGAGGAGAGAATAGAGAAGGGATGAGCGGCACCGATGCATTCATCCAGCCCGTTCAATTAAGCGCGTCCTCTAGGGGGGACTCCACTCAGATCATTACAGCCTGACGGAAAGGTCAGTAACCATAGGGATGATCTCTGATAGGAAAGTATTTGTCACACACACACACACTCACCCAAACCTTGCTCATCTCTCCCTAACCGTCTATTACACCACCTTCCCTCCCTCCCTGCATCCTTCTTTCAGGGCCTCATCTGTTGCAGTAATAGTGTGGGACAGATGCCAGGTGTGTGTGTGTGTGTGTGTGTGTGTGTGTGTGTGAGAGCGAGAAGGAGAGAAAGAGGCTGCTGGCTGGCCGTGCTCCTCGGGGATCTGTTGGGGCTGAGCGTGCTGCGGTCTGCTGTCTCTTGTGGCCATCTGAGTTTTTTTGTTGTTTTTGGTGATGGTGGCATCTACCAGTATGTGAGTGTAAATACTGAGGGTGTGAAGGCGTGTGAGTGTGCACACTGACGATGCTGTGTGTGCATGTGTGTGTGTGTATGGGGATGTGTCCTCCCCCTTCAGTCCAACGACTCCCATGACAACTGAGCAGATTGGCAATTCTAGGTCAGCCAACCCACTTAACATGGCTGAGTCATCCCTGTCTCATACACACACTTTCCTTCCCTCACTCTCTCTCTCTCTCCTCATCCCTCTCTCTGCCTCCACTTGTTGTCTTATCCCCCCATGGTTCATCTCATCCTCCTCCACCCATTCCTCTCTCCAGTGCTCTTCATTGTTTGCCCTCATGTGTGTGTTTGTCTCCCATGTTCTGGTGCTCAGTCTCCTGGCTCTCCCCTCCCGTCTCATCGCTGTCTTTGTGACCCTCCTCCAGCTCTGTGTTAGCAGTCTCAGTGAGTCTCTGGCCTGTGCCTGGGCTTGTGTGTTCACAGGAGAAGAAAGGCCAGGAGTTGCCCAAGGGGCCCGAGGTGGAGATCGCCAAGATGGAGAAACTCCTGAGTTTGCTGAGGGAGCCGGAGAGTAACAACAGTTAAAGAATGGAAATCTGTCTCTCTCTCTCTCTCTCCCCCAGTATCTGTACACAAAAGGAATTAAATGGAAGCTGTGAATCTAAAAATATCTCAAATAAGAACATTCTTCTCGCTGCTGAAAAAATATGACATATTGTAGTTTTGAAAATGTATTTATTTAACAAAAAAAATTACACATCAGATAAAATGTAGTATTTTGGTTTGTCTCTTCTGTTTCTGTGTTTGCTGTAGTCTTTGTCTCTGATATCAGAGCTTTGCTGTTATGATTTGAATTGGGAAGGTGTCAGCTCTGTATGGTTGTGTTTATGTGTGTGTGTGTGTATGTGTGTGTGTGTGCGCGCGCGTGTGTGTGTGTGTGTGTGTACACTTGAGTGTTTGCGGGTGTGCGTACATGTGCATGCCTATGGGTGTGGTAGTATTTGGTGCGAAATCTAATACAGATGCATCACTGACCATCTGCACACGGAAGAATATCTTTGGAACTGGGCTTGACTAGAAGACAGTTCTACACAGAAAACACCATAACCCAAAACATCTTTAAACATACTTATTATCAGACATGCTTCCATATTGGCATACAGTATTATACTTGTTCCGATATGATAGGGTTCACACAAATACCGCCTTATTAGCTAGAGCAAACGAATAAGCACACAAGTGATCATCACAAATGAGCTTTCACTGGTGTTGAAGGTGTTGGCATGTTTCAGATAGGGCCTGTCTTTGGAGACCATTCTGTTCCAGTACTTCTGCAGTGATGTGCAGACCTCCCAATTATCTCACCGTTCGTCTGACCCCCACCCGTCCCCCTTAACTTCCTCTGGCTGGCTGATGAGTCAGATAAAGCACCATCCAACCAGTCAGATGACAGACAGCACAAAGTAAGCACATAAACACACACACACACACACAAATCCATGCAGTATCCATTAGTTCCTCTTCATCACAGACCTTTTTAATGCTTTAGTTTCTGGTTCTAGTATAATGTACATACTGTAGTCATACTGCAGTTAGTATGCAGTACATACTTTATCTAATGTGATGAGCATGGTGACTTTGAAGACCCCTACAATCTTGGGATACATGTTAGATGTTATTGTGTAGTCATTCCAGATCAATGCTTTTAGTCCAACATCTTAATCACATCATGTTATCTGACCACTACAATCTTTGTTATTACAGTGTCCACTTACACACACAGACACACGTGAGATCTGCATGTGTGTTTATGGAGGGGCCTTCAGCACTTTTGACAGACTGACAGACGGACATGCAGCATTCAAGGGAACAAGGAGAGTAGGAGAGCCTCTCCAGTTACATAACACTACTCATTGAGTGGTGCAAGGTGTGTTACACCCACAGCCTCCTTACATGCAGTCACACACCTGCTTGCCAAACATCCACATGCTTATGTGCACACACACACACTTTCAAATGTCATTTGGACAATGGCATGTGCCAATAATTACACCTTAACCTTTTCCCTTTCTCTGCATGTGTTTGGATGTAGGTGTGAGATTTGTGTGCGTGTGTGTGTGTGTGCATGAATGTGCATGCATTAGAATGAAAAGAAAAAGCACTGCTGGTATGATGAGAGCCAGGTGAGAGGACTCTTGCCTGACATTTCAGCCAGGATGAGTCAGTCTCTCATAGGGCTGTAATCTGGCACTGATAGACTCCTACCAGCCATATGTGTGTCTGTGTCTGTGTGTGTGTGTGTATGCATGCATGTGTACGTGTATGTGTGCGTTTAGATCTTCAACGAATCCCACTTAAAAAGGGTTTCAGAGGGGAGAGAGTGAGAGAGAGCGCACGCTGGGTAGTAAACAGTCTTTTGTCTGGGTCCATGTTTATGCCATCTTCTTGCCCTGAGCACAGGGTCCATTATGATTAGTTTAGAGGCAAATATGTGAACATGTACACTTTTCCATTGTAGGCTTTCTCCCACACACATATTTACACACACACACACTCTCCCTCACGCACCCATATTCAGACATGCCAGGATTGCTACTGGCCTGAATCTCAATCTGGGCCGCCAACTTATTCATGTCTGTAGGAAGAATTAAAATCAGTTTTCAGGTGTGCCCTGCTGCCAACCTACAGGTGGTGGGCACGCTCCTACACCCTGTGGGCACAGGTGAGCGCAGGTGGGCATCTAGCGGTGGAGGGGGCAGGGAGTTCAGATAGTCAGGTGCGGTGTGGGGGAGTCGCTCAGGTGGCGCTCAGCAGATACTTGTGCTCGTTGCGTTCATGCAGTCCCTGCACGGGCGTGAGCACCGGCTCCCTTTCCTGGCTGGAGGGTACCTTGCAGGCGTGGTAGAGGACCAGGAAGAGTACGAAGATGAGCACGGCCACCAGCACGTTGCACACGATGGCCACCACCGCCGCCGTGGACAGGCCCACGCTGCCGGAAGCTTCCATGGCGAGAGCATGTGGGGCTGTGCGGGCAGCCACACACTCACACACACACCAAAGCAAGCAGTGAGTCACAAATAACTATTTTTCACCCTCAGATCTGCTGTCACCCTGTGCTCAGGTGGGATGTCTTTGGTCTCTCGTTCTCAGCGACCGCGTGTGTGAGCGTATGTGTGTGTGTGTCTGTCACTGTAACCTTCAGCAGGAAATACGTCAAAGTCTTGGTGGTTCAAAGCAGCCTGAAATGAAATTCGTGGCTTTTGCTGAGACCTTGCTCGACTCTGAACCTGGTGGAGTCTCTCCTGTCTCTTCCAGCTCTGTCCTCCCTTTACCCCCCTCCCCTCCTCCCTGCCTCTGCTCCTTCTAGAAGATAAGATGGCCTACTTTTGGACTTCTTAATGAGCTCTCCTCAGCACCCTTCATCTTTCTTCATTTACCTCTCTCACCGGCACTGCCTGCATGTTCCCAAGCCCAACGCAGCAGATGGTATGCCAGTAGATTTCAGAAGTCATTGATAAGTAGAGACGAGAAGAAAAAAAAAAAGATGACACCTTCCTTCCTGTCTTTCCAAAATGGGCAGGAAGAGGCACAGTCGTCTTCGTCACTCACATCTCTTCCTCTCTTTCAGTCTGTCTGTTCGCCGGGTTCTCGTCTCCTCTGCGAATTCTCAGCCTGGCGAGATCACTGCTGGACGTCCCTCCAGGGGTCTATCTCGTCTGCTCCCCGCAGAAGCACTCTGGGATTCTCTCTGTCCTGTCGGCAGAAGTGAGAGATCACTAATGAGCACTCGAGGGTGTCATTCACAACCACCATCAAAACACAGAGATTGGACCACATCACCGACACTTCATAATTACAGACACCTTACCATTATTAACGGGGCCGTTAACCTTCCTATAAAAACCCTGTATCAGTCAGTTAGCCATCTGATACGATTATGAAAGCCGTTCATGGGTGAATGATCCCTGTGTCTCTAATGTGATTACATGCACTTCACCCACGTGCTCTGGGCTAGTAGGACTCTGTAGCTCATCTTTAAAAAAAGAATAAGAGGTTGCTCTCTAAATGAGAAATTGTTAGATGCTCTCTCTCACTCTCAGAGCTTACAAGATGGTATGATATTAAAGTATTTCCTCAGAGACTTCCTTGGCTTAAGATGGGTTTGATAGAGAAGATTGTATACGGGTTGGTAATCATTTTCAGCTGTCTGACTGTCAGAGACTCTCTCAGGCATCTCTACTTCCTAGTGTGCTCAATGAAGCCTTGAGAACACACACACATACACACACACACGATGAGAGGGATTCTTCTGAGGGTCCCATCTGTTCAGGGTGAGTCTTGGTGTTTTCCTCATTTGCTTTTGCAGCAAAGACCGACACGCCAAACACAATATGCCTCTTTTTCCTACTCTCATTCCCTCCCTCTCTCTCTGAATCTCTTCATCATCATGCTCTCACATGGAGTGAGTGCAGAATCAAGCATTCCATCTTCCTTCCGTCTCCTCATTACTATGCACATGTATTAAGGCAGATATATGTGTGTGTGTGTGTGTGGTGTGATTCTGTGCTTGTGTGTGCACCTCAGATATTTTTTCATCACTCGACTGGCTTCTGCTTATTCTTTCCTGCTTTATGTGTGTGTGTGTGTGTGCATTCAATAGATTCTGCTTGTGTTTCAGCTGTTCTAATAATTATAATTATTATTCTACTACACACACTTAACTTGAGTACTAAATGATTTAATTACTTAAGCTATGAAACACTGATAGTTCCCGGATGCAGCCATTCCTCCATAAATTCAGAGATTATGGGTCCCTCAAGACCTCCCGCTTTCCCTCGTGTTGAGTAACGTTAGCCCCGCTGTGCATATCATCACACTACCAGATCAACTCACACACACACACACACACACATACACTTACTGGCAGGGCCTAATGAATGAGCTGAGAGTGTTAGCTAGCAGCTCACTCTACACACATCAGCATGTCTATGTGCTGTGCTAATGAAGAAAAGTTCTCATATCATCATTTATACATTACCACACACACACACACACCACGGACACGGTTACCCTTGACACCTTGTAATCTGCATATTTCAATACTCGTGTGTGTCTGTGCATGTGTGGTAATGTATAAATGCAAATACATAAAATGCACTTAATCAGTACTTTTGCAATGACAATGATAAAACAATGTGCTCCTACACACATTCTATACACAGAACTTCTTGGGTCAGTGTGAGAGAGAGAGAGAGAGAGAGATGATGATCCCAAATATCAGCATCTCTGATATGCCCTTTTGGGATTCATTGGAGTGGTAGTAGAGTATTGCGAGTAATATAGGCTATGTGTTTGAGTGAACACAGCACAAGAATGTTTCTGCAGCTGTGCAAGCATGTGTGTGTGTGTGTGTGCGCATGTGTGTATGCACACGCATGTGTGTGTACATGAGTAAGATTGCTGTTATTTTGAGTTGTGTATGTTGTTGCGCATTCCTCGTATTTCGCTCTGTCTATGGGGCACACATCCATATGGGTGTGTCTAAGTGTCTGTGTGTGTCTACGCAGCACACATCCATATGGGTGTGTCTAAGTGTCTGTGTGTGTCTACGCAGCACACATCCATATGGTGTGTCTAAGTGTTGTGTGTCTACGCAGCACACATCCATATGGGTGTGTCTAAGTGTCTGTGTGTGTCTACGCAGCACACATCCATATGGGTGTGTCTAAGTGTCTGTGTGTGTCTACGCAGCACACATCCATATGTGTGTGTCTAAGTGTCTGTGTGTGTCTATGGGGCACACGTCCATATGTGTGTCTAAGAGTGTGTTTGTCTATGGGGTGACAGTGTGGCAACAGCTGCAGCTTTTAAAGCCCACTGCCATCCAACTCTCACCCTCTGTGGCCAACACTCGGCATTCACAGGGCCTCAACCCACTGAGCTCATTCATCAGTGTGGCATCAGTGGTGTGCACTGCAGCAGGGGAGTGCATGTAAAACATCGCTGGCTCTAGTCGGAGTGGAGTCACTGAAGCCTCTTCTTTAGCAGATAACACAGTGAGCCAGAGAGAGAAAGAGAGAGAGCTGAACAATACACACACTCACTACGCTCACACTCGCTAACAAGGAGGTTGATGCTAACATTGTCTCTGTGAGGAGGGGCAATGGAGGGAGTGTAATTACACACACACACATACACACAGACACGTGCACACACCCGAGTAAGCACACACACACACAGGCACGCATGCATGAACGCAATCACACATACGTACACACACACACAAAGTCTGCAGAGGGGTCATTGTAGAAGGGTGCTTTATGTTTTACTTAAGAAGCCTGTCAGCACACACAACAGCACTCACATCCTCTCCTCTACAAAGAAAGAAAAAGGGAATGAGAGAGAGAGAGAGATGAGCATTGTGTCTCTTCATGCCCTCACCCTGTGCAGATTACAGGGGGCTATTCTGAGCCTTACACACATGGCACAAATGTATACGTGCATGTCTCTCTCTCTCTCACACACACACACACACACACTTACATACTCTCACACACCCATCCACCCAACCCCCAACACACTCACACACAAATTCAGACATAGGCAAAACACCATGAAATGCGAAGAAAAACTTTTTTTCCAGTGAGGTATGTGAGAGTCAAATTACCTGATAGTCAAATCAACAGTAGGCTACTTTCCCTTAAGTAATCATGCAGTAGTTTGGATTTCTGCAGTATGCAAAGATGGCAGGGGTGCTTGCAAATGAAGGTGTAGAGGTGAATAAACACTCAATGGTAGACAAAGAAAGATGTCATGGTCTCAATTTTATGTGTGTTCCTACACACTGTATATATACATGGGCATGTTGGACTAGTGGCAACTAGTGCGTTTCCACTTGTTCAACTTGTTAATGCGCATTTAAAGTTAAGCAAATAAGAAATCTGTTGGAAACATTTGCAAATTCACATCAATCCCCTAATGCGCATATTGGACTCACTTGAGGGGAAATGATTAACTCTTGATGCGAATAAGGCATAATGCGATGAAGAGTGATGGAAAGTCGGATGTATTTGCATTTGCTGCATTTCTCTCCATAAACACTGTCTTAGAGACACTATGTTTTGATCCAACAGCTGGTCGAAATACATCCTTTCATTAGGCTAATGTCCATTTTGAACAGATGCATTGCATAGTTGATGAAACCATGCACGCACATCACACACACATGCAAGAAGGCCATTCGGCTAAACCAATATTTAACAAGTTCTTAATGTGCTGCCATCTCCATTCATGCCTTTGTAACTCCCTGTCTCAATAATAAAACATTTTCTAACCTACTGACACACACACACACACACACATAATGAGAGAGAGTGTGTGTGTGTGCATGTGTGAAAGAGAGAGAGAGAGAAGAAGCCAAAAAGAGAGAGCGCCAGTGTGAGTGACCCATTCCCAGTCCCATTCTGCTCAGTCATGGCCTTAAAGCAGCCTGATAAATATTTCACCAGTCTCTGTCCTGCTGTAAATGTCATAAATGTTGTTGCTGCAGTGATCACTATCGTGGCCCAAGTGCTCCTGAGAGGGTTACTGAAGAGCCTCTGCTGCAGTCAGTGATCATCGTGTCCCCAATGTTCTTTAAGGGTTTCACAAACAGCCTCAGCTGCAGTCAGTTTGGCATTGATTTTGGATTTGTTTTGTTTGTCTGCAGAATTATGATTTCCTCAAACTCAGAGAGTAAGGGGAACATTCAGGTTTATATTTCAGCTCGTTTAACACAGAGAGACGGAGCACTGGGCCATTTCGGCATACATTTCGGCTTCTAAACCAACCTGCTGGGAGCTTATTCTAATGACTTCTATGGTGTTGTTTTACCTGCTTGTAACAAGGTTCCTTAGTAGATTGCTATTGGGTTCATCTGCTGGCTTGCTATGAGGTTATTTTACTGTCTTGCTATGAGGTTCTTTCAGATATGTTTCTGGGTATTTTTCTGTGTTTCAATATGTATATAGGTCAATTTGGTCCTAACTGATTCTGATGGACCTAAATGTGTAGGGGATGTTGGAATATGTCCTGAATTATTATTTTTTTTTTTTTCAGTTGCTTTTTACAGTAATTAAGCTAAGGCTCTCAGGCCGTAAATCATTTTCCTTTATCTAAAAACTCAAAATGGGTCAATTTGACCCTAACACCACACAAGGGTTAAGTCTACAGTACATGAATTGATGCACAGTCTTTGGCTTTTGAGTCTAACATTATGTTCTCCATCCAGAGTCCTTTAAGAAATGCAGACATTATGCACCCTAGTGCTGATTATGTTCCAGCCGAGCTACGGAAGGCTGCAAAGTGGCAGATCTATCAAGAATTGCGATCTGCCGGTAAATGTTGTTACCCTCTTCTTCAGAGGGAAGATAACGTTGTTTACAGGCAACAGTGAAAACTGCAGCATCAGCTGCAAATGCTTTTTCTGTTTGTTTTCTCTCATACTGTTCCCGCACTCAGCATGTCAGCAAAGACGGTGGTTCCCACACATTTAACTGCCACGTACTCCTTGAAACAATCTCTGTCCTACCGAGTACCCCCTGCACAATGGAGAGCTTGTATAACCACTAATATTTCTGCATAAATATTGTTGCATAACCAAAATATGAACTCATATTGGTACATAACCATGTAGTAGGTTGTATTAGGTATAGCCTAAGTGTAAGATCTTTGTCCACATGTAGAGTAGTCTGCACCTGAATTTTAGAGAACCTTTTCACAGAGTACCCCCTAGAATTGATTCAAGTACCCCTAGGGGTATTCACAGAGTACCCCCTAGAATTGATTCAAGTACCCCTAGGGGTATTCGTAACCCAGTTTGACAAGCAATGTGCCAAAGTAAAGGAGATCATTGTTAACCTTTTCATTGTCAATCTTTATAAATTACATTTTCCCTGTGTAAAACTGGAAACAGCAACTTGGCTTTAAAACTCAGTAAAACAGTCAAGGGATGGAGTTAAGAGGTTAAGCAAGATCATTTCCTCAATGCATTTAAGGTGTTTAGACGTCATGAACAGCCTCTGTGAATCCATATGCCTGTTAAGCAGCTCCCCTCAAATCTCTCACACACCACATACACACACACACACACACACCACATACACACACAATGCCATGCATGCAACAACAGGCAAACAAATCCAATATTGTGCCTCTTATTCAAGTGACAGACGAGAGCACAGGCTATTTCCCATTACACATAAACACTCAACTTTGTTTCAGAGTGGGAAATACACATTCTGCCAATTCAGACTGTCATCTGACAAACAGGATGTAATGTGCCAATTATTCTGGACACACAAACACACACACACAAATGCACAGATTGGCAGCATGAATACATCAGTTCTCCAGGGCCAGTGCTAAACACTGCAATTGGTATTCACACACACACATACACACACACACACACACATGCGCGTGCGGTCTGCCATCTCCCCAGAAGAAAAATGCAAGACCATGCAGGGAAGGCATGTGGCATTGGGGAGTTCCTGTTATGGAAAGAGCATCAGCAAGCAACAAGACGAGTCCTTCTGAGCTAACCGCACAGCTGCTAATGCCTTTATTAACACTGTATATCTTCATCACACACCCTCTGCAACAAAACAGCAGAGGTCCCATTAAGTTGCCCTTCGGGGGTGTCTGTGTGTGTGTGTGTGTGGGGGGGGGGGGGCATAATTGTGTTTATTGTCTTAGAACTTCTGTTTTTGTTTTTTCTCCATTATGAAATGTGCCTGTTTTTTTGTTGTTGTTTTTTGTGTCTGTATGTGTGTGTGTGTGTGTGTGTGTGACTCTTTGTCATCGATCTTGTAGCATGAGTGATTTGTTGGGTGCTTTTTCATTTTAACATTAGGCAGCTGTGCACAATCCATTTGAAGGCCCATTGCTGGGTGATCACACTGTTAATTAGGCAATTCATTATGATGAAAAATTTGTAGCACAATAGCAAATATATTCCCTTCTGGTGAGAGGCAAATATAGGCCCAGCTAACATCTCAGAGAAGGTTGCTACCAGAGCAGGATTTGTTCTTGTGAGTTCACAACTCACTGCAAGAAACCATGTCATTGCTTGCCTTGTACATATTGTTCACACAGACCTTGAAAATGGGAACAGCGTTTGTATATTTGATATTTACTGCGGCCTCAGGCAGGTGGCAACAAGAGCTGTGTGTGTGTGTGTGTGTATGTTTGTGTTTGCGTGTGTCCCAAGATGCCGAAATGCCAGTGATTCTCTCAGGCAGGGAACCCCCCACCTGTAGGCGTCCACTGTGTGTGTGTGCGCTCCCGTCAAGACCGCTTCAGGGAGGAACAATGGGACCTCAACGCTTCACCATCTCCTTGGCAGCCAGGAGAAACTGTGCAGAGGATTGTACTGCCAAAAGAGCAGGACAAAAGCTCACTTGCTCACTTTTTTTCAAAACTTCAGTGAGAATAAATCTGAACAAATAAATAAATACTTTTGAAGACTATCCTACCCCCATCTTGGGAGGGAAATTTCTCTGCTGTCTTGGATATTTTTGTCTATATCTGTCTGAAAGGGAGCTTTACATTAGAACAAAAGTGGCGGTCCTGGAGGCTCCCACTCCCACCCGGAAGACTCTGTTACAGACGGGAAAGAGAAGCTAGAAGCTGGACTAGTCAACAAACCCTTGAACCTTGAACAAACAGACCGAGTTCCTTACAGGCTTTTCAGAGTCACTGACAACTAAATCAACTTATTTTAAATTGGACAACAACTGCCACTGTATATATCAATTCATCTATTTTTTTTCTCTCCAAATTGAATAGAACTGCAACTAATTGGTTTAACATGGTGCAAAAATGATTTTGGCAGGCTTGCCGAGAAGGCTAAATCAGCGAGTCTTGAGTGCGCTGATGCTATCCGTTCAGTGATGGAAAGCTAATCTAATACAACTGGCTCAGTCAAGCAGGTGAACATGCCTCACCTACTGAGCCTCGCCAACAGCACAAAAACAGTGACAGCAGGTCTCATCCTCTGCACAGTAGGCAAGATCGGCCAGCCCTGGCTGTTCTCAGAGCAGTGCCCTTGCTTGGTCGCAGTTCTCCCTCGGCCATCTGAGCTGATGGTCGAGACCTGCTGCTGCCCTGTGGGTCACTGCACCTTTGTGAGATGCATGGACAGTTAGTCTGCATGGCTCTTTCTGTTTAAAGAAGCACTACAAACAATTCTCCATTAACATTAATTCCAGTTTTCTCTGACGCTCACACACAATGACCTAAAGTCTGACGAAGAAAGCAGTAGCTTTAAGAGCCCAACAAAATAGGTCCCTCTAGCAATATTTTGACTCACATTTTTTCTGTGAATAAGAATATTTAAAAGTAAATGTCAAAACACTTATCTAGACCGGAAAGTCATGCATTTCATCTCAGTATTATTGTTTATAGTCAGTCTTACACACCGATCACCCATTTCAATCAGTCAAGTACCGGCTCAAATCAACGTGGGAGCGGAGAAGTGGCATATCGCTGTAGGACGCGTCTGATGCATCCGCGTGACTGGCCGGGCATCCATCTGGAAGCCATCCTACAGGCGCGACGCGTTCCACTTTTACACATTTTAAGTGTCAAAAACAGCACTTTTATCTGTAGAACAGCGACGATTTGAGAATATTTTTGACTAGACCTCTGAGATGAAAACTGGAGACATTTCCCTGGGCATTCTTATCTCTACAGTAAATATAATTAAAACAAGTCATGTTTTAGCTTCAAAAATCGGGGACAAAGTGGTTTTTCCCAATTTTTTCTGAGGACAGACCGCCAAAATCGGCGACTGTCCCCGGAAATCGTTGTCGTCTGGTCACCCTATTTTTGACGTTCTTTAAACGAGCGAGAAGAGTCCGGCGCATAACCCCGCGAAGATGTTGTTGCCATCAGCCTGACTGCATAGCACACACCCCTGACATTTAGAAACAAAATGAAAATGTTCACGTTTAATTCTCCGCGCTTTCCTATAGTCTCAAGCCGCAAATTTCATGTTATCGAATGGGACTGAGGGAGTTTATTTCGGCTAGTATGCCAAGACAGAAGGGAGAGGCTGAAAGCAGTAAAATGATATCACTTCAATTCAACCTTAGCCTTGTCTTGGTAGCCCAAAAAGAAACTCACCCAAGTAATGGACTATGGTAGTAAACATCTGGCATTTCAATACATTACATCTTAAATTAGCGCGTAAAAACGTAGGTGGCATGTCTGATGGACTATCCTCGTCCTCGCGAAGTCATCTCCAACTTCTGATTCTTACATAGAGCATGTTGGCAGACAACAAATAACGATAGACCATGCTTCTATTTGAAATAAAGAGCGGACCACCACTGAGAAAGATGCAATTTGCTTAGAGCCCGGGAATAAACGGTACACAGTGAATAGCAAATTGGTCCTGCTCGACTTCTTGACAGAGGGAGGGTACGGTGATAGGCGGCCATAGTCCCAGCTTTCGAAAGAAACACGGTGCGCCATCAGATAGATTTAAAATAGACAAAATCATCAATCCATGGTCTTTTGGCCAAAGTCATAACAGCAGAAAGTTTATATGCATTTTGTATAAGACGCTCCAAATCATGGCGTGTAAAAGTTGTCTATGACAGGCTTCAAATTGCACCCAGGCAATAGTTTAAGTTCTCATCTTTTAATTCGTTGGCTACCAATGTGAAAATAGGACTATGTCACACTAAAATTCACATTCAATACTTACTCTCAAAATACAGTAGCCCGCAGTACAAATTCGTCTACATATGAATACGTGCAAGACGCGGGCGGCACACTGTCGGTCTATCAACTAGTTTGAAAAATAACAGTGAAATTGCGTACCTGCAATTCATTTCTACAGATGCCGGCGGAGACTACATCAATGCGCGCACCAGTCTCGCAGGCGATCCGTCATTTCAGCGACCTTGTTGGTAAACAAGTCGCTCAGATGGAGAATACATCGGCAGGCTCTGGCCACCTCTGCCTAGCTGCAACCGCATCGGTTGAACTCATAAACGAATGAGCGGGAGAGAGAGAGAGAGAGAGAGAGAGGCGATGTAGTGGGTGGATACTTCAAAATACTCTGGGCTTGAGGGTTTGACAAAAATAGCTGCATTGTACCATGCAGATGATATTAAACAATTAAGGGATGCCTTAAGCCTCCTTCACTCATCACTTTAGCTTTATTTAAGATAGGCTATTATTTTTCAGCGAGGCTTGATAAGAGTAAATGGTCTGATACTCTATGGCAAGCCTGGTGGAGACTTGAGTGATGTAGACTGTAATGACAAATTCCTCCCATGTCCTTGACAAGATACATGGTTACATTGAGGAATTTGCATTTACAATATTGACCTTGTTCTCTTTAGAGTTCCACATTGGGTGCCTCACATGGTAATTTTGCACAATGAGAGGAACTGTCCATCAGCTAGAGTTCCTGTGCTAATATACAGCACTAGAACATGTAACAAACATAGAGGTAGACCTATCTCAAACTTTTCCATGTAGGCGTAATGAGCTCTGTATGGGGAAACTTAATGGAGAGAATGACAGTGTTCCTTGAATGATGGATTCTGACGTGTGTGTGTGTGTGTGTGTGTGTGTGTTTCTGCTTTTTATACAGTCATGCTGCCATGTGTATTTGTGTGTGTGTCACCACACTGCTGCCCTCTGTTCATGTACAATACCAACAGCTTACCTGTGCAATACCTGTACCTCTAGGTGCTATTTTATTAGCCACAAACTCTAAACACAGCCCTTCTCTTTGATATTTCTATTATTTATGATGTCCTTGTATATTCCCCCTCTCTCCATTGCTCTTTTTGTACACCTCTTTCCTTTGCACCCTTGTATACCCCCTTCTTCCCATTGTTCCTTTGGACTTTTGACATTTACACACACACACACACTTTTGACATTTTCTCTTCCTGGCACCTTTGTGGCCTTGCTGGCTAATTCATTATACAGGAAACTGTTCAATGACCATAAAAGTCTTGAAGTTGAAGCGTGTGTGTGTGTGTGTGTGTGTGTGTGTGTTTGAGGGGGGACTAATTCCAGGGAACATACATCAAGTCTATCCCAGTCTCTCAGGAAAGGACTTGCAGGCTTCTTCTCTCATATTCCAGACAGCCAAACAGCAACATCTCAGCATTCTTTCACAATCCCCTCAGACTATTTTTAAATCCACACGATGATATTCAGCCAAGTGAGTACAAGGAAGGACTTTGTCATGCCAGCCGAGAGCTTCGAGATTTTCTTTGACTTCTTTCCCAACAATGTTCAGCTAAAGCCTTTGCTCTGTTATTTTTGTAATTGAAAAGAATTAAGTGAATGCAGTCAAGCTAATAAAACATACTTGGACAGTTTAAGGTCCCTGAGCTGAAAAATGTTGAAACATCTTTTAGCCTTAAACAGAAATGGGCAAATAATTCCAAGAAAACATGATTACTTGCTAATTTGCTGATTCATAATCCAATTTGCCACAGGAAAGCCCAAATGAGTCCTGCACATCTGAATTGAAAAAAAACTTCAGAAAGGCTCTGTCTGTACTTTAAGACAGACTCTCCACTCACTGTAAACCTCAACACGTTTGATGAACATGTATTTGTGGAATCTTATTACCACTAACATTTCAATGTTTTCCCCAAAATAGCTTACAGACCAATTCAAAAGTTTTGAGTGTTACCTTCACTCCCATGATCCTTTGCAACACACTGAAGCGATCCATCAACATGCAACTTTTAGAATTTGTGAAACTTTTCATGTTGTTTACAGTGCTCATTGCACTGATATGTCAGTTTAATAAAGACATATGCCCCTTTGTTGAGTTAAAACCACTATTCCTCATCTGAATTTTCACCATAGGTAAATGACAGCTACGTAATTCTGAATCAAAATCAATTGAAATCAATTTCAATTGATGCACTTGACAAAGAGCTGAAATAGAACCCTTTAATACTTTGCTGAAAAATATAGTTACACTATATACTTACTATATAGTTACAAATATAGTTAAACTTAACTTAAAGATTTAAAACTTTGGAAAAAAAGTGGTAGTCAGTTAGTGGTAATCAGTTTCCAAGAGTTCACTGAGCAGTTCACAGTCCATGCAACCCTGACTACTTTTAGGGTTTTGTCCATAGGTGCAAAAAAAAAAAACAGGGAAGAAAAGGGAGAGAGAGAGATACTTTTGTACTTCACTCTTGCTTGAAAGCCATTAAACCTGTGAGCATGTCAGTCAATGCTCAACATAAACATGAAGGACTGTAGCTCAACAAGATGAACTCTTTCATCAGTGGAGTGAATGTGTCCAGAGTGAGGGCTTGTATGGCCACAGTGTAACAGGAGCAGGAGCTTGGCTGACCTATATTCTACAATCAAAAATAGTTCAGTGGTGGCATATGGCACTGTGATAATTATCATGTTTTTGGTACCAGTGCCAGGATGGAGAATCAGCCACTGTGTGGTGGGTCTCTACATTTCAATCTTAAGGCCATGTTTTAGCAGACAATTTCTGCTGTTGGAATTTCCTTCACCTTTCTGTGCCAGTGCCACACCACAGAACATCTTTTAAGATGTTATACATTAAGCAAGGTTTATTTTGGCCCTGTGTTGCTAGCCTGTGAATAGTGTTTATCTAGTGAAAAAAAGTAAATAAATCCAACTGGCCAGGCCATCTAGACATGTCTATGTATGTGTGTGTGTGTGTGTGTGTGAAAAAGACACCTGCCTTGTCAGCAATTTGCAATATGAGGCAGACATTTCCTTCAGAGATTTCGGCCAGTTAGAATACCACCAGTCACAGTGAGTCAGTGTTAAAGCCATTTAACTCCCTATTGAGCTCTATGCTGTAGGAGCAGGTGAATCCAGGACCACTGGAGTCCCTTAAGATCATGATTAATTGACACAGGATCATCCCTGAACAATACAACTCTGTGTTTACTTTCCTCCATGGACAGTTCATTATAAATAACAGATGACTGCTGAGGTCAGTGACTGATGACTTCTGGGTAATATGTTGTTACCCCAGAATTTCACTGAAATGGTTATATGGCTCCCCGCAGTGGTAGAAATGTGCAACACAACTGTGGTCACATTAGGACAGCGTGTTTATTTGGACAGCAGCCACTTAGAATGAAGATCTATGATGTTAATAAATTCCTCTCTGAAGTTGAAATGAGAGGGACTATGTGGTTCCATCAGCTTTATGTGATTCTTTGCTGCCACCAAAGATTGCCTCTGCCATCTCGGCCAGCAAAGATGAAATTCAGAAATACACACACACACACGTGCACACAGTCACACTATTTGCAGGATCTGGTAAATGTTTTGTTAAAAAATAGATTTTTGCCGATCCAAACAAATTTTGTTTTGTTTTCCTTTCCTTGTTTGTGTTTTCCTTTGACGTGAAGAACAGGGTTTGATCCAAACACACACTGTGAATCTTGTCTTTGGTCAGAGCATCAATGATTATACTAGGCCAAAAAATAGACAAAAAAGAAATATTTATTTCATGATAGAGCTCAGTTTTAGAAGTGAATGACCATTCAAAAAAGTACACAATTAATTTCTTTTTTTAAGGATTTACTGACATGAGTTGTAATATCTATTTACCACATGCAATGGGTTTTCTCCACTACACAAAAGCTACTAACCCCTACGTCAGTATCTCCACAGCAATCAGTCATGACCACTGGGTTGAAGGAGCAGATCTGTATGAAGCATACACACACACACACACACACACGCACGCACACACACTCAACTCACTCACACTCAGTAAAACAACCCTTGGTTTCTCAGCCATTGCACAGATCATAATTAATATCTATAGTATTTAACAGTAGATAAATGAAGGGTTGGAGTCTGCACCTGGCTCAAGAGATGAATTAGCGGCTCTGCTGCACATCATAGCTCTCTTCTGACTCTCTCCACAGCTTGCCCTCTCGTCTCCCTTTACTTAAGTCATAGGGGACTTTCTGTTTGTCATATAAGAAAATTATATATCAGTCTGTTACCTCTATTTGTACCAATAAGCATCCTGTGAACATGACCTCTTCAATCAGGACACCAAATTGCTGACCAATCAGTACCTTGCACAGATGCACAGTTAGCCTCGATTGGAGGCTAGTCTCATAGTAAGGAACACTTGTCAAGATGTCTTAAACCTGCCTGGAGTTTCTTGCAAGTATCTAATAAAAGGGTGGCTACTAAAGCCATGTTTACAATGACTGTCCCTTTTCAATGTTGTCCTCTGCACTCTGGTTAAACCCTCTGTCTTTGCTCTAAGGTTCTGATTGATCATCTCAACACTTGTTGCTCCGAGTCTCCATCTATCGGGATCATAGCAGTGGCTAATGTTCACAGACAGAGAGAGAGACAGAGGGAGAGGGAAGCTTGCGCAGAAAGCTGAGACATATGGCGCTTGGACATCATGGCTACCACGCCAAGAATTCCGCTGGACGAGCCTCATATGCCCAATCGAAGGTCAGAGGAAGAGGCCAGTGGAGGCTGGTCGTCTGAAACAGAGTTGAAAGGTTGTGATGTGAAGGTAGCAACCGGTGGCTGACACCATTATATACAGCTGTCCAGAGACACACGTGTGTGAACGTGTATGTGTGTGTGTGTGTGTGTTTGTTTAATCTCTGTTCAATTCCACTCAGAGTCAGTCAAAGTGTCCTGGTTACTCCTGTGCTTTTGCCACTTTCTTCTTTTCTCCAGTTGCATTCCAGATTCCGGCGGACTCGGTGAATGTCGCAGGAACGTCATGGGAATAAATGGGCACACACACACACACACACACACACACAAGTAAACAACCAGTGTGAACAGTGTTGTGTCATATGTGGTGAAGATGGGCAGAGTGTCTGACCTCGTGCTTCTGTCAGTATCTATCTGGTGGGGCACTGAAAGGAATTGTGGGATCTGTAGTTCAAAAGTCTCATCCCACAGTCCCACAGTCTGTGATCTCCACTAACGACAAAAAAGAGTCAAGAAAACCAATCTGTCATAGCACCGCGTAATCACACTCGTAAGGCAAAAAGACCACATGACTGTCACCATGACAAACAAGAACATGACAAAGTTCATTCCAGAATGAACCAATAGAGAATATTCTTCATAAATGCTTTCATTTGGCATTACTCAAAACAAAAGTTAACCAGCTGTCTGAAGATGTTTCTCTTTCTTTCTTCAGGAGAGCGGAAGAGTATGTCTGTGCAAACAATAAAAAATAGAATTCAACAAATATCCAGACAAAAAAAAAAACACAATAAAATAAATTCCCAGAAAAAAATATAGCCTAGTCACTTCTGCATCAGTGCACAGATTGGCATGGTGTTGTTGTTTGTGTTTGTTTGTTTCCTCTCTCAGTTTGCCAATTTTCCCTTTTTGTTTATTACACTTTAACGTTCCCTGACATAAGGTGCCAACACTCCTGACACTGTGTGTGTGTGTGTATGTGTGTGTGTGTGTGTGTGTGTGTGTGTGTGTGTGTGTTTCTTTCTGGCATTTCTCTCTGTGTTCTGCATTTGGCTTATCCAGTTGTAAGAGAGGAAGTTCCCAGTTCCCATAACCAGCACTGGCCTAGTTCAGAATGTGAGGCTGCTTCCTTAGAGCCATGATTGCTCTGACTAGTTCCTTAGAGCCATGATTGCTCTGACTAGTTCATAGAACCATGATTGCTCTGACTAGTTCATAGAACCATGATTGCTCTGACTAGTTCTGGCGAACTGGAAAAGGAGGAGAGGCCAGCAAAGAGGTCATTCTTTATGTCCTTTGAAAACTGAAGGACCCTTGAGACAAAATTTGATGGAATTCACTCACTCTCTCCCTCTCTCTCTTTGATTACTTTTCTATCTCTCTTTTCTTGCTCTCTTTTATTATATGGGCTGTGACTGTCAGAAGTGCTGAATTCTCTTAAAAGGCACCATGTCAGTGAATCAGGGCAAATGCATGTGTGTGTCTGCGTGTGTGTGTGTAATGAGTTTGTGTGTTTGTGTGTGTCTATGTGTTGTATTTGGGTGTGTGTAACAGAGAGACTGTGCAGTTTCTGTGCATGATAAACGCTCCGCCCCTTCTCCGTGGACCCCCTCCCCCAACCCCAACCCCAAAAGGCATCACCATGACAACTAAGGCAAATTCTTTGTCGTAAAGAAAAGCAAAGTGCATCTTTTCTTCAAAACCCCACCCCACCCCTCCCTTTCTTGACTTCTCTCAATGTCTCCATCTCTGGCGTGCTTTTTGAAAGGCTTACAACTCACCCGCACTTTCCCCATTTTTCATAATTACTTTTTTCTCTTTAAATAAATTATCTATACATATACATATATTTATATATATTTCCCCCCAACTCCCTATAGGCAAACAGCAAAACCCAGTGGATGATACTACTGTACAGAGGCGAAGCCATCCCTCTGGTCTCTCTGTGTGTATGTGTGTGGCGCAGTGGGACTCTGGCCCAGAGGTTAGAGCAGGTGGTCTCAAAAGGCAAAGTCCGCATCCTGACCTTCTCCTCTCTCTCCGTTTCTCGTATTCATTCCAGAGATCCAGTAGACGTTAGAGATGCTTCAGAGAGGACGACACAGATGAAGAGAGAAAAAAAAAAAACTAAAATAAAAACAGTAGAAGAGCAGAAAGTGGAAAAAAATATGAAGCGTCATTTTGTATAAGACAAAAAGAGGACAGGTGTACAACCATCCACTGTTGTTTTTTTTTTGTTTGTTTTGAAAAAAAAAAACCCAAAAAAACAAAAAACAAAAAAGGTTTCCAGCACAAAAGGGGCAATATTCCACATAACAGTTCCAAAGACTCCTCTCAGAGGGCCACGGGGTCCACAGTTGGGTGCTCTGATTGGAGCTGGAAAACTCACTGGACACCTTCTTCATCAACATAGGTGGAGGGGAACCAGCCAATCTGAGAACACACACACACACGCACACGCACAATGAGAACATAATCCACACAAATACACACACGCACAAACACATACACAAAAAAATGCATATACAGTCCAGTGCACTCTATTTCACCCAGTTCAATTCATGAATTGTCTGGCCATTCCTCACCCTGCCATTGGCTTCTCCTTTCCACCAGCCCTGGTCTCCTCCGATCTTGCTGTAGATCTTCACCACGTCCCCCTCCCTCAGAGAGAGCTCCCTCATGTCCCGCGCTGCAAAGTTGTACCGCGCCACCGCCGTACTCACCACACGCGGCGTAAACACTGCGCAAGATTCGCAGAGTTAACCCACCTTATTGCTTAGATCTTGTATAGATCTTACAAAGATCTTATCTTTTATATATATATCATCTCATCTTTCACTCATTTGTGTGAAATGAACTGGAATGAAAAAACGGACAGAGTAAGAGTGAATCTGCATGTTATATCAACCAACCAATCACCCACCCCATCCACTCACCAATCAACCAATCAATTAATCAAACTGGCAAAAATGACCCTCCCCTTTGCCCTGATGGAGGTGGGCATGATGTGTGGGGGCAAAGTGTGGGGATGACAGGACAGACAGACACACTGAGGAGTAGAGGATGAGTAGTGAAGAAGGGAGAGCAAGAGTGTAGTAAGAGTACCTGACCAGAAGGGGGCAGAGCTTTGAGAGGAAGTGAAGTTGAGGCCCTGAGGACTGAGGAAGGAGAAGTTGTAGGAAGCAGAGGAGGCCGCTGAGGGAGAGAGAGAAAAGGAAAGAGGGAGAGAGAGAGACAGAGAGAGAAGGATAAGAAAAACAAGGGGGAACAAGTATAAGATTTGAAGCAAAAGTATAGCATAGAAAAAAAGCATAGAGGGACAGCGAGAGAGAGAGAGAGTGGAACAGAGGAGTGCATGTGTCTGTCTCTACTGCAATATGTAGTCAATATGTAGTCTAAGGGCACCCCGACCACACACTGTGTATTTTTGGCATTTGTCCAGCAGAGAGGATGCTGCTCTGTAGATGTTTAGGCACACAAACGCATAGCATCCATACAGCCCAGACGTGACATGTGTGCTTGCTACCTGGAGAGCGTGTGCAGGAGCGGGACGATGAACGCTCTCGTGACTTGTAGGGATAGCGGAGTGTAGTGTCCAGCAGCTTGAAGCTCTCTTTCAGCGAGTGGGACTGGTAGTACTCCACCAACTCCTGTTAAACACACACACACACACACACACACACACACACACACACACACACACACACACACACAGACCATAATGCAAAACCAATCAATATTTACATTGTTAAACATATTTCATCTGTAGAGTTCCATTATATAATGCAAAAATCCGTACCAAGAGACTCTCAAACTTTTTGGCTTCAGTGATGTGGATCCAGCTGTCTTTCTCAATCACCTTAATGTGTTTCACTTCATCATTGAACCTATTGGAGACATGGAAACATTAGCCTACAGTCACTCTCTCAACCTTCTCAGTAAGCATGCAAGTACTACGAGTTGCCATGGAGTCTCAATGTATATGACAACAATCATTCTGTTCTTAACAAAGGAAATCGTGGGCCAATTAAAGTTTGGAGAACAAACTGATGTCATTTGTGTAGATGAAAGACATGGAAGGATACATTCAACAATGAGCCATCTGCTCAGAGCAAACATTGACAAATAAACAAATGCACAGCAAACAAACAAACAGACAAACAACTAAACATTGAAACTAATAAATTGAACAAGCGTGCATGGTTTGGGAATCATGAAGAAGGATAAACAGAAGCAGCCGGGAAAGGGTGAAGAGAGTGAAAGTGAAGAGAGAAAATGTGGAGAGAGAGAATGAGGGGAGCAGACAGAAACAGAAACGAATGCGATACAGACGGGGAAAAAAAAGAACTACACTAATGAGACTCAAACAATGTTCAAACTGGGCGGCCAACTCTGGGTGAGGAAAGTCATGACTCCAACTCAACTTGAGCATAACATGCCACCTAATACAGCAACACTATCCAAGAACCATACAACAATTTCCCTCAAATCAAACACTGTCAACACATTAAAAAGCCAACTGACTGATCAAATGCCTGTTCTTGATCAAGTCATAACAGTTTTTGTGTGATCCTTCCTAAGTGAGAGATCAATAACACCCATTATTAAAACAGTTGTTTGATCTTTATTGGTCAGAGGCCGGTTTCTCAAAGCCTTCTTAACGCTAAGAGGACCTTAACCTCTGCCTTAAGGTTATGACATGATTCCTAACATGGTCCTAGCTTAAGTCTTATGTAAGCAATGCTTTCGTAAAAGTGGTCTGGACCACTCTTAAGTTTTAACTTCACCCAGTTTTTCGCTTAAACACATGTATTAGAGCTTTAAATATGTCATGTTGGTCTTGGGACTTGTGCTCTTACTGTCACAGAAAACCAGCATGCTTGCATTCTATTTTATGTTTTATTTCATAAACAGGAAAAAAAAAAAAAAACAACATAAATGAATTTGCTTTGTTTTTTAATCCCTCGAAGTCACCTACACGTCATATTGATGCACTGATTCTATTCTAACTTGCATATTTTTTGTTGATACCTGCACTTTAATGCCCATAGAGGAAATCTCACGCATGCTCAAAAGGGCGCAAGTGACAACAATCAGCCTCTTAAGATATAAGTAAAGAACAACTTAGCAAAGAAGAGAGAATTCGGGGGACACACATAGAAGAATAAACATCTTTGATTAGATATATCTTTAGAGTCTTTAGAGCACGCGAAGAGTAAACGTTATCTGGAAACTGGACCCAGGTCTACTAGCAAGACACTTAGAGCAAATCCTATAGTCTATACACATTTATTCCACAGGCCTCCAGTGTCCTCATAAACTAAGTGTCCCCTTTTTGGTTATGGATAGCACTGCCTGCTTTAGCAACTGGCCCGTCTGAAAACGCATCTGAAAAGCATCTGAAAGTAATCTTTGCCCAAAAGTCCTCAGCATTTTCACAGATGCAGAACAGCCTCCAAGAGCTCCTGGAAAGTTACTGTCCTGTCCAAGGTCTTGTTATCCTCCTGTTCCATGCTTGCAAGAGCCAACAAATAACTTCACAAGATACCAGATCACAGTCAAATTGCCCTTGTGGATCACTGTAAAAAGTCAGAGTCGTTGTTCCCATTTCTGTCAGGTTAGAGATCAAAGTCTCAATTTCAGTCCCAAAGATTAGAGAAATAGGTAGCATGTTTTTTTTGAAGAATATCTTTTTTTTCTGGCCTATGATCCTGCAAAATTGAGTTTTTGTTCCTTTTCATTTCCATATTCTCACTCACACCATATCATTTACTCACACTTCCTCACTAACTCTTCCTCCAATGCTTAATGCTTCTGTTCACCATAGAAATTAAATCACACCCCAGGAATGCACAGATGTGTTGTGAAGATGTCATAAAGGCATTTATCAAGAGAGAAGAAGAGAGAGAGAGAGCGAGAGAGAAAGACACTGACTTGATGCTAATGGCGAATCTCTCTGCCTCTGCTGTCCTTTCCCGGATCAGGTAGGTGCCGCTACTGTGAGATTTGAGGAGGTTATCAGCTTGCTGCCGTTCCATGTTCCCGGCAAACCTGCACAAAGATTTAACAAAGCACAAAACACTAATTGACATTGTGGGTCAATGCAGATCAGTCAGATGTGGGCCAATTGATCAGCAGACCAGTCTATATTTCACGGGTCAGAGGACAATCAGAATGGGCTATGAAGAGTTTCACTTCGATCAGATACCAATTAAAGCATTCAACCAACAGTGCATGACAACAATCACTCAGTTACTCCTGGTCAACAGGAACTCACAAGCACCTCATTCACAGAGAAGGCAATAATGATCAGATAGGAATGATGATCAGGAAAAACAGTTAATGACAGCATCTGTGATATATGTAATGGTATGTGCCATGTATAAGTGATCATTTGTATAGGCCTATGTGAGTTTTCAGAGGACAGACTCAGAGTGTATGTGCATGAGGATAATCATGGATAATCTTTACCAAGGGTAGACAGTGTAGTCAACATCTCTTGAAGACTGCCGACTGGGGAAGCCTTGAAAAGGCTGGAGAGTGAGGGAAAGTGAGGGAGAGAGAGAGAGAAATAGAGAGAGAGTGAGAGAGAGAGAGAGAGAGAGAGAGAGAGAGAGTTTTGAGTCCATATATGCAGGTATGTGGATTTGGCCCCACACAGAGAGAGACATTAGGTAATGAGTTATAAATAAGGTCACTCTATCAATAAATGAACCAGTGCATTAAGTGAGAAATTGTTCCCCCCTTCCTGTTTCTGTGTGAAAGGGTCAGGTGCAGCTAGCTCACTAACTCAGCACCCAAACCACAATCACTTGCAGGAAACTCAAGAGGCAGGAAATGAGATACCTTGGGATCGAGGCAGGGCTTCACACTGGAGCTGGGAAAGTAACCAGTCTTCTGGCCTTGAATGAGTCGTCCCTTTAAAACCACACACACATACACACACACACACACACACACACCACACACACACACATTAATAACCTAGTACATGCTTTTGTGTGTTATCAGCTGATATCAGAGTGTGAAATACAGTACCTCCCACCAGGCGGTGTCTGGGTCTCCTTTTAGCAGCTCAATGACATCACCCGTCTGGAAGGTGAGAGGGGGTTTCCCCGGAGGCGAGGGTGCACCATGGTAATTCCTGAGGGCCACCATTTTTGGACCTGAACATGCACACACACACACAATGGCATTAACAAAGGAAAAACACTGCTGCTTATAAACTGGTAATCCATCCCCACTCCCCGTCTCTACAGTACACACTTTCTAACATTAGATGGCAGCAGTGAACCATAAAGTTCTAACTTGGTTTTCGAGTGCATTTGTGTCTGTGAGCCTGAATAAAACATGTCAACATGTGCATGTATGGTCACCATATCAGCACATATTTTTAATTTTTAACATTTAATATGTTTAATAGGTGTAGGTGTGAACAATCAAACACAGTCTTACACTTACCTGACAGACAACAGATTTTCTTACCTGAGGAGTGCAGCCCTGGGTCCTGCTCCAGACCAGAAAACCATGAAATGAGCATAACACACAAAATCCACGCCCATCAGTAAGCACCATATTTCATATAGCCAAAACAAAAACATCATGAACTCATAACTTTAAAATTAGTAGATTTTGTAATGAGTGCAATGAGGACACACATTCAGTCATACAGTCAAGCCTAACACTGACTCACTCATTAGCCATGCATGGGCAGAGAGATAGAGAGAGAGAGAGAGAGAGAGGAGAGAGAGAGAGGCGTCAAGATTATGGAGAAAATTGAACTTTTTAAAAGCGGGCCAATGAATCATCCTCCTTCACGCGTTTGGCTTCCAATCAGCTTTTAATCTGATTAATCTCACACACTCCGAGGTTCGAGGTTAATGAGTCATTTTGGGCAAATTAAACTCACCGAATCGTGTGGATCTGCACCGATTAGTGGCAAGCAGCAGAGAGAGACAGAGAGAGACAGAGATAGAGGAGAGGAGAAAAACAACATGGTCAGTTAAGTATCACATCTCTCTTTTAACGACACCATAGCTTTACGATCTCAATCAAATACAGGCCTGGGGCATGACATTGAATCAAAGCTGGCACATTAAAAGATGCTGTCTGCATGAAAACACGGTCATAATATCTAAAGTACTATTGTAAGTTTTTATAAGGTCATATCAATGAACAGCTACGAACTCCATATGTATGGTTCAAGCTTATGCTCGATTTAACCAAGGGCCCTGAGGGTGATGGTGTGGGGTGGGTGTGTTGATGGAGGAGGCTGGATGGATGGATGGGCCTTACTGATTTTGCAGATGGTGATGACCTCCAGGCACTCCTTGTGTGCTCCGGTCCCACAGCGTGAGCAGAAGTAGCCCTGGTAGAAGATGCCTCTGGTGGGGGAAGAGAGAGAGAGAGAGAGAGAGAGAGAGAGAGAGAGGAGAGAGAGAGAGAGAGAGAGAGAGACAGAGAGGAGAGAGAGAGAGAGAGAGAGACAGAGAGAGCAGAGGAAAAGGATCTTGTAAGTGCCTGAAGCTCCGAGTAGCTTGCCAGGGTCGCGTGACAACGCGAGCAGGTGTGCGTGTGTGGCTGTGTGTGTACAGACTTGGAGTGTGTATATTAGTGTATCTTATACGTTCATGTGTTCATTGAGTAAATGTGTGTGTGTGTGTTCTTCAGATGTTGTGTCAGTCCATGTTCTGAGGGGACACATGCATATGTGTGTGTGTGTGTGTGTGTGTGTGTGGGTGACTTTGAATGCAATGTATTTCTTTGTGTATGTGACGGTCTCTATACTCTGTACTCTATACTTTGTTCCTGTGTCCATGGAAATGTGTTTGTGAATGACATTGTGTATGTGTGTGTGTGTGTGTGCGTGTGCGTGTGTGCATGTGTGTGTGTGCGTATGTGTATGCATGTGTGTGTGTGTGTGTGTGTGTGTGTGTGGCGTGTGTGTGTGTGTGTGTGTGCGTGCGTGCGTGTGTGTGTGTGTGTGTGTGCGCGTGTGTGTGTGCGTGCCCATGTGCATCCCAGCTGCGCTCCCAGCTAGGCTCTACCCATGATGTTGCCTGTGCCACTGCCCTGAGGTCACCATATTGATCTGCACAGCAGGGGCTTTCACTAGGCCATTGACTGCTGCAAATTACTACACGCTCTCAGCTCTACTGCTGGCACTCTGCTGACTATCTGCGCTCGGCCGACCCGATAACCGCTCATGTTTCAAAGGGAGGTTAAGCTGCACAAAGGTTAGAGCCGGTGCTTGTGATTACTGGAGGAAGCCCCGGTGCAAATAAATGGATATGAATTGTGTGGATTTAAGAGAAAAAACAACGGAGCGCTAAACAGCTGCGCAGAACTGCCAAACACAGTAGGAGAAAGAGATTCAGTAAACCCCCCCCCCTGATTCAACCCCAAACAGACTTTTCTGATTGGATAGGGACAAATGAATGAATAAATGAATGAAATAAATCCATACACCTCCAGACAATACACATACCTGAGGCACATGAATGTAAAGGGAATTATCACATACTCAAGGAGGGGTATGGGGACATCCTTAAGATAGTTGTCTCTAAGTGTGAGTGACAGTGTCCACATTAAGGTCTAATTCCTCTGTGACCATATCTGACCACACAGCAAAGGACAGTGGGGTGGACACATGGAGAGTCTATGGAAGGGTGCAGACAAAATTCAACGGGTAATGAAAGCCCTGGAACAAGCAACGTTTGTGCTAGGGGAGTCTTCCGTCTTGTGTACAGAGACCCATCTGGTGTGCCCTCTGCCTTCTACAGTCTACACTCTCCTCACAGACTCTAGTTGTGGGCTGCAGGGGCTGGTCGCTGCTATGATCTGGTTCAAAGTGAGGAGTAGAGGAGGTCAGACTCAGCTCTGGACATCAGAATAGAGAAGGGCAGCAGAGTGACCTCTACAGTGACCTCTTGGCCTTCCTCTGATGTGTCTGCTGTACTGATCACAGGATCTGAACACTACACACGTCTGTCTCAGTGTCTGCTGCAGTTGCTCAACACAGCTTCCCAATTCAACACACTTCTCCTTGCTACAACTTTAGCAGATTCAACTCTTATTGATTTGAAATATTTTATCATATTATTGTTTATCTGAGAATTTGAGGGTTTCTTTGAGAAGTCAAGTAAATGACACAAAGGTGGATGAAGACTATCAATCATTTCTCCATAGAAGGTGGTGTTGGAGAAGTAAATGTCTATGTCTATAAATGTGAAAATCATACAGTAATCGCTCTAGAAATCTAGAAACAGAATTCATACTACTTGGTTTGGCTATATGTGTAGAGTCAAACACTCCTCTCTCGAGTCCCTGGCCTACATTTGACTTATTCATTCATGACTTACTACAACACAACACATATATGGATTCATGGATTGGCCCTGACATTGAATTCCTCTTTGACCTTGGCACTGCCGGCAGTACTGCTTTCTCCAAACACATCCATATGCTTTGATTAGCGGGTGAGCAGCAGCATATAGTTAGCATCACATGGGCCGGTTAGCGGTGACTGCATGAGTTAGCGGTGCCCCAGTGAGGGGCTCTGATTTGATTAAGTAAGCAGGGATTTCATTAGCTGACACAGGAGTGCTGTGCTGTGCTGTGCTATGCTGTGGTTCAGTGTTGGAGTGGTATGATGGAGGTCCCACTAGTCCTGTCCAAAGATGTAGGTCAGAGCTGAGAGAGTGTTTATGAGTGTGTGTGTGTGTGTGTGTGTGGTGTGTGTGTGGTGTGTGTGTGTGTGTGTGTACATTTGGGTGGGGGGTGCAAAGCAAAAGGTATTTCAGTAAAATGACACTCATGAGATTTAAGCTTAATTGGGTCTATATATAACTTCATGTGTGACATGGAACTGTGTCCCTCGCCTCGCCTGTGTGTGTGTGTTTGTGTGTGTTTTTCTGTGTGTGTTTGTGCAGAGCTTCTCCTCATGTGCAAGGTTTCTCACCTCAGCAGCATCTTGCAGGCTCGGCAGTTTGTGTTCTTCTCAAAGGTGTGCATCTCAAAGTTGTGCTGGTTGGCTGTGGCTCGCTCCGGTTTGATGTTGGACCTGTGTGTAGCAGCAGTAGGCCACACGTCAACGTCAAACCCCCCACCGGTCAAAGGTTTCAAAAGACGTTTGGCCTTTGCTCTTTGATTGAAACTAATATACAGTAAATGCTAAGCAGCTTAGCGTGGTGAGAGGCGCGGCTTTGAGCTGCCGACACACTCCAGTGGCTCTCTGATCCCCACTGCTTCCCAACCCATCAACTTTATCTGAGCTCATCTGGATCAGGATCGTTCATCTGCGTCTTCCTGTTTCACTTACTTTCTTGATATCCTCAGAGAGCAAGGTGTAAGTGTGTGGTGTGTGTGTGTGTGTGTGTGTGTGTGTGTGTGTGTGTGTCTGTGTAACACTCACATGGCCATCTCAAACTGTTCCAGCCACTTCCTCTTGTTGTCCTCTGTCTTGCAGAAGAACTGGAAGCCCTGCTTCCCCTGCAGGTGAATGAGGTAGAAGCCATACGACCACTGCAGGCCAGGAACGATCGGGAGGGTGGGGTGGGGTGGGGGGAACAGAGAAAGAGGGAAAGAGAGAGGGATAGAGAGAAGAGAAGGGGATAGAGGAAGAGTGCAGAGAGGAGAGGAAAAGATAGGTGACAATAGGAGACAGCAGAATAATTGAGAGTTAGATGAGAGAGGAGAGTTCCATGGAGGTGAAGCAGGGATGAATAAGGACAAAAAAAATGAAGAAAAAAATGAAATGACGGAATGTGTGTGAGTAAGAAAGAAAAGAAGGTGAGAAGAGTCTCACAGAGCAGGATGTGACCGCCCAATGAGAGATTAAACAACAACAACAATGGAAACGAGATTCCTGCATAAATATTTATGTAAAGCAAAAACTTGCAGCCTCTCTAGACTGGAACACGACATCTTTGCTTCTTCGCCCCAGAGCCCCTGTATGCTTTTACTCAGCAAAGGATTACACAATCAAGCAAAATCAACTTCAATCTGAGCAAACCAAAAGCATCTGATTCAGCTTACCATTTTCCCACTCGACTGGAAGGCATGCAAAAAAGAGAGACAGAGAGAGAGTGAGACAGAGAGAAAGAGAGAGAGAGAGAGACAGAGACCACAGACAGATCATCAGACATGCAGCCTCCACATCCATGCAGATCTTTTGTAAAAGCACGTTAGTTTAAACCAAAGAGAGGAAAAACAAAGAAAATGCATCTGTATTCCTGGCTTGACTCTCTTATGCTTTTGAATGTGACCATGTGCATAGGAGAGTCTGATGCATTCGGGTTACGAACGAGTGGCCTAGTTTTGAATTACACACCCACCCATGCCATTCTCCACCACGACCGCGCTGCACAGAAGAGATTCCTAATGTGCTATTGCTTAGAACTACACAGGGGAGCACAGCATGTCAAGTGTTTTTGTTTTTTTTTTTGACCTCCACCGCATCCAAAGATCAGGACACATTCAGCCAGCATTCATTGGAGATTTGAAAGAGGCAGCAAATCACTGAGGGGGGCGGAATGGGGAGGTGGGGTTTGCTGGTTAAGTGGAGCCACCTGATAGGGCAGACCTTTTGAAGGCGAGAGGGCGTTGGATTGGAGGGAAAGCAACCTAGGGTTGAGAGTTCATCCCAGTGCAGGCTCACCTTCTTCATGTCCCTGTTGTTCATGGGGTCGTCGGACATCTTGTAGTACTGCAGCTCGATGATCTCCTTCAGCTCATAGTTGTAGCCTTTGCGCTTGCAGACGATCACTACTTTGTCAAACAGGAAGATGTACCTAGGTGGAAAAGGTATATGCCGTATATGTCTTCTTAACAAATCATAACAACAACAGCAACTGTGGGAGATTTCATTCAAGAGGATTCTACTTCAGAGCATCAGACAATGAGAGACTACCAGAATTCAAATCTGACTACAATACTGTGCATGGGGATTCAGTGCAGTCCACAGATGCAGCATTCCAACCTGAATGTAAACTGCCGACAGAAATAATAATTGGCCGGCTCTTACCTGTCCTGTTTGGTGCGGTTGACGGCTGTGGACACCTTGAGCTCTCCGTCGATCTTGGGCCGGCCGTACTCCTCCAGCTTCACGTGCTGGTGAGGGAAAAAACACACCTGTGTGTATTCACGTGTGTGTCACACACATATTTCAGATGAAGGAAGTGGAAAAATTCACAATGCTTCATAAATGCGCTAGCTATGTGCTAACTTCCCTTCATCACAGATAACAGCCTATGGATGTATTCTTTTCTATGCATTCCATGTAAAACCACACACACAAACACACAAATGAACAAACAAACAAACATTCTCAATTAATTTCAGATCTACAGAAACTTCTTACACAACTCCCCAGTCTGAGGGAGGAGAGGAGAGGAGAGGAGAGGAGAGGAGAGGAGACAGGAGGGGAGGGAAGCAGAGCAGAGGAGGGAGAGGAGAGAGGTATTATTTCTGGCAGGACTTCCTATGGGATACACGGAATGTTTTCCTTTTTGCCAAGTAATGTAATCTCATCCGGAAGATTACTTAGTCATCCCAGGTAACATCAAGATTCATTTGGCAATGAAAGGGGAAACATTCGCACTCCCCTGGCCCCGAGGTGCTTTATCAAGATGCACAACAAACACTGGAATACACATGTGAGCGCAAACACACACTTGTGCACTCACACTCACACACTTACACACACATCTACCTCTGATGAAGGCTATTTGTGCAGCTGTGAAGTGTGCAGCTGATTTTTTTGCAGTAACTCTGTACAGTTACATATGCATCAAAAGACCTTCTCAGTGTATAGACCTACAGACACACGTTTACTCTCCTTGACACAGTCAGACACATACACACACACACACGCACAAACACACACACAGAAACCTGAATAAAGTAGGTATCAGCAAATTGCTGTCATTTACATTAATGTGCATTAGAGACACCAAAGAATCTGTCATGTGTTTTCTTGTGTGTGTGTGTGTGTATGTGTATGGGTGTGTGTGTGTGGGAGAGAGAGAGAGAGAGAGGGGTTAGGGTAGGCTACAGACATTCCATCGTTCGTCCTCTTGAACATGCTCTTAAGGCTAGTCTGAGCCCATCACTCTGAGAAAATCAATCATTTATAAGAGCTGAGGAGCTGCTAACAGGCAATGAATCTCAGACACCAACAGGACAGAGGGAATGTTCCAGAAGTCTCCCATTGGATGCTGAGGCACAGAACACGCTCAGACAACCACCTCACTGGCACTGCAATAACTCCTCTTGAAGCAGGAGAGAGAGCTCGTGGTAGTGCGCCTCTGCCTGAGGGTTACCTCCAGGTGAGAGGGTTCAGAGAAGGTCAGGGTGCGAGCGATTGAGTTAGCGATGGCTTACCAGGTTCTCGATGGAGCTCTGGAACTCGCTGATCTTCTTCAGCGTCTCGTTGTCTCTCTTCACCTCGTTGATGTACATAGCCAGGTCCTGAGGAGATAACAGTGGGGTGTGGGGGGGTTATGGGTGAATGCTTTACAAGCCTGTCCCAGCCTGGTCATATAAAACACAGACACAGTGCTTTTCATAAAGCTGGATGATGGATTTAGCGTTAGCTCCAGGCTAGGGCCTCTACCTGTCTGTGCAGGTGCTTTAAAGGAAGAATAAAAGTCCTAGTGTGATTTAGCACCGTTAGTGTTTGGGGTTATTAGCTAGGAGCTTGTAGCAGGTCCAGGTAATGACTCATTTTGTAGACTTTTCAACGCCTAACTTCAGTGATTTAAATGCAGCTTCTGTGGAATTGATGACACACACACACACACACACACACACAGCTTGCATAAACACACACACAGACACACACAGCTCGCATAAACACACACACACACAAGCTTACCTGCATGGCCTCGAGAGCCTCCTTCAGTTGTTGTCTCTCCGGCCGGTCTGTCGAGTGACTTAGCAGCTCCTGCGATGCAGCAAATGGAAAGGTTTACAAAATGTTTGATGTCAATCTCAGGCTCAAGACACAAGAATGATGGAAATCTGAGCAAATGGACTAGATACAACCACTTAAATCATTTCTGCTGAGTGTCATTCCTGCCTCCCACTGGCTGACTCCTGTCACCAACTCCCACTGAGTGGACTGCGACCAACTTCACAGGAGGCCCATGCCAGGACCGATTGTCCTTCCTAGAGGCCCTTCCGAAACACCCATGCCAGGGCCGACTCGCCTTCCAGAGGCCCCAAGACTTTTATGCATGGCTGCTACTACTCTGTCCTGCCATAACTTTTGACAACCACCTATGGCTTGACTACCATATAATGTTGTGGGAAAATATTTTGGAATTATTATGGACAAATTGTAGCCTAGTTACTGATTGTACTTTCCTGCATTACCCCTGGCAGTTGGGTTGCCCCCTTAAGCCGTGAACTTACCCAAGGATTCTTCTTAGACTAACTACCACAAGGGAGTTTTTCCTTGCCCCTGGGTGCTCCTTGTTGTAAAGCGCCATGAAACAATACTATTGTAAAAGGCACTGTATAAATGAAATTGAACTGAATTAAATGCTTTTCCTCTAAAAAATCTCAAACTACGCAGGTGCAAAAACATGCACAAAAGCATCAAATATGACTTCCTTTCAATCACCCAGCACTGTACACCTGAGACTCCCACCATTCATTTTTTATATGCTTGCTGCTTTTTTCCAACCCGCAAAAATGTGGAATTGTGTCACAGTTCATTTAACACAATTAATACTTCATAAGAACAAAAACAACGAAGGGATCACAAAAATCTCCCGTGAGCCTCTTTGCTCAAATTTGTCTGCCAAGCACGGCACAAATTAGTTTTAGCCTTAATTATCATATTACCCAATTGCTCCAGTTACAGTGTTTACAGTGGTAAGTATGTGAATGCCGTAATGCTTCAAAGCAGTAATTGCAAGCTGATCATGGGAAAATTACTTTTCTAACTACCTGTACAGCCAATCTTTTAGTTACAGGATTTAGATTAAATATGGGTATTATGCTCCAAAAGGATTGGGAAGGCTTTGTCTAAAGCTTCTATGGCATTCCCTACTGTGTCCTATTTCTGACGGGCTGGCTTCCCTGTTTAAAGAGAAAGAACAGCAATGCACTGATCAGTGAGTCACCAAATGGGATGAAAAAAAGGCACGATGCATGGCTTTGGTGCTGCCGAAGAGTCCACAACCACCCTGTCACCAGCAGCCAAATCACAGAGTCTGTCCACCAGATACACACACACACACACACACACGTGCCTCCATATGCCCATATGCACACACACACACACAAACACAAACACACACACACAAAGAGCTCAAAATGAGGAGTAAGAGGCCTTAGTCATATACAGCCAATGTCCTTTACAGTACACTCCAAGCTGCCACCCTTGCTCACTGCAGAAACAGCCCCGAGGCATGACATACAGCACCACACAAACACACACACACACACAAACACACACACACACACACACACACACACACACTACACACACACAACACACATTCCAGATGCCCTGAGGCTACGTTTAGTTTATAACTGTGTTGTGTGGCTAATATGTGTGAAATGGGGTGTGTTAAATAAGATTAAAGCATGTCTGATCTACACATTGCTGTGTGTACGTATGTAGGAGTGTAAGAGAGAAACCTCTTTGACTGTGGATTTGTTTATATGCCTAAGCTGCTCTGCTCTTTTCGCTCTAACAGATTTCTTGACACAATCACACACACTCTTACTGAGTTCTCACTGACTCTCCGAACATCTCCATTGATTCCTCATGGATTATTGAATGAATGTGTTAAATAAATCACACAGTGTATGGTGCAATAGTGTCTGCTGCAAACATGAACCGTTACAATCTCTGTGTGTGTGCGTGTGTGTGTGTGTGTGTGTTTGTGTGTGTGAGAGAGAAGAGTTTGTATGTCAAGATGAATCCTTACAGCATGCTCTGGCATAAAAAAGCTGTGTTTGTGTATGTGTGTGTGTGTGTGTGTGTGTGTGTGTGTGTGTGTGTGTGTGTGTGTGTGTTTGGACTGAGAAACAGAAGTGACGTAGCACTTCAGCAAAGAACGCACATCCTGTGTTTAAAATTAAATGACCTACAAGTTACCAAATACCTCCAGTTAGTCACTCACAGACACAAACGTACACACACACGCGCGCGCACACACACACACACACACACACACACACACACACACACACACACACACACGTGGAAGCACAGTCCTAAGGCAGAGTTGTGTTCCAGGCCATATTTAGGTCAGGTTTCCTGCTTTGCGGGGTGTGTGCCAAGCGGTGGCGTGAGCGGGCGGGATTGGCATGTGCCTGCGGTAGCAGAGCCACTCACTATGAGATCAGAGCAGCTCCCAGCATCCCTGCTGGTAAGAGGCATGAGCGAGAGTGAGGGGGTGGTAGTCGGGTGTAAATGGAGAGCTGCTTCCCCCTGTTCTGCTTCCACGGGCTTCCTGGTGTGGAGCCAGTGTGTGGGGCGAGCACGTCAAGTCAGTGGGTGACCATGACACGATTCTCCATCTCAACGCCTATTCCATCCCTGCATTTCACTGGCGGGAGTGCTTATGTGCGTGGATGTGTGTGTTGTGCGTGTGTGTGTGTGCGTGTGCGTGTGTATGCGTGTATGTTTATGGCTTGACATGGGCCTCTACAAGTCTGGAACTGAACTGAAAGTCAGTGATTTGGTGTGGGGATGTGTGTGTGTGTGCTTGTGTTTGAGAGAGAGAGAGAGAGTGTGTGTGTGTGTGTGTGTGTTGTGTGCGTGTGTGTGTGTGTGTGCGTGCGCGCTCACCTTCAGCAATAGGTGGTATTTCAGAACTCTCTGCATGGGCACAACCAGCAGATCCTGCAGCTTGAACTTGCCCTCCTGAACCTTCATGGTGCACTCCTGCAGAAACACACACACACACATACACATACACGCACACACACACACACACATTTAATCTCACATTTCACACACACATTTTTAATCTCACATTTAATCTCAGTTTACAGACACAGACACCTTTATCCACAGTGACCTTCAAAATGCACGAGAAACAACAGTGAATAAATACTGTAAAGCATCAGTTAATTGCATACGCATGCACATGATACTGTAAGTCACAGTAATAAATACAGCCCATAATAGCCCCTCTCCTGCATGTTTCATCCCAAACACTTCATGCAATGCCAACACAGCAGCGATACCAAGTCAGCACAAACAAGGCTGTTTTTTTCCCTAAAGTAGGCCACACACACACGCACGCACGCACACACACACACGCACACACACACACACAAACACACGCACGCACACATCAGTGTCATGACTCAATACCATTCTGACTCTGGCTGATTCAGTGCTCTTTAAATGCTTACTCCACACATGATGAGCCTGTGTCACTTCGCACAACATTTTCAGCGCTCAGCGTTCATCCGTTTACACTAATTCAATTTCACAGATGCCACTGCATGTGTGTGTGCGCGTGTGTGCGCTCTGGTAGAAGTGGGAGCAGTTGTATGCATCAAACATGAACGCCGATCGATGAGAACACATTTTTAACTGCTGTTCTGTCGCGCAGCTTGGGTGACACACAACAACTATTGGCAGCTGGGTCAATATTATATATCGCTGGCCATTATGTTTAGCATCACTCTTTGACAGGGACGTGTAACGGACAGACTTTTGTGCGCTCACGTCTTGACAAACGCCATATGGCACCACTTGCTTAAACAAGGACAGATTACATGTCGGTATTTGTCCTCGGGTGTTCATGAGGATGTTAAAATGAGTGTTCTTCATCACTCCTGGACACAGGAAGCATATCTATGACACAGAACACTGCCTGAAACACTAGCTAGGTTTATCTGCAAATCAATACAAGTTAGAGCCATTAAATCTACACCACTCAAATAAAAAGGAGTGACACATGGCTCACTGTTATTTTAGGACTTTAGGAAAGTTTGACAGGTAATCTTTGCTTGGTAAACTTTTGACAGAGTACAATGGAGTTAGAGCGACGTGGATTAGCTGTAATCTCCTCTTTTGTTAATCTCTGTGAGCCTCCTGTCATATCAGTTACAGCACAGCAGAGACGGAGAAGGAGCATTGTTGACATTTAGAACAAGGAGATGGAAGCATGGAGGTCTGTCATTTTGGCTGGAGTATCAGATTATCAGCACTCGTCTCTAACCATTTCCCCTCCTCTATTCTTCCCTTTGTACTTTCCTTTCCTCTCTGTAGAGAAGCTCCTTTAATCCACTTTAAGCAGTCTCTTGACTCCTCTTCAGGGCGCAAGGAATCCACACAGAAATGCCGCCCTGAGATTGGAGCGTGGCGCTCTTTGATGAGATTTGATTGGGTATAGATTCCACTGTCTTCAATACAACCACGCCCACTCAGGCCTTTTGCTCCTGGCATGCACGCTGCAATACTCTCATCAAAAGTTTCTCAAACGTTTGTCAGGTGAAAATATCAGCGCTGGTGTGCCTGAGCAGAACGTGTCAGCATGTTGGCGCCCATGTGCTGCGGAGACCTTTAAGAGCCACGCTGTGCCCCAATTATACAAGTAGGGCTTGTTAACCTCTCACACAAATAGCTACAATCATTCGAATTTGTCAAACGGCGGCCTGAGACATAATCGCTGACAAAGCGCTATCTGCCGCAAGCTCACCCCCTGCCATCTTCAGCTAAAAACAACAGCCAGCGGACTTCATCGGATCATGAAGTGTGTGTTTATGGATGGAAGAGATAAGGAGGAATTGGGTAATTGGAGCATGTAGTGTGTTAGTGTGTGTATGTGAGTGTGTGTGTGTGCGTTTGTGTGAGTGTGTGTGTGTGTGTGTGTGCGTGTGTGAGGACTGTGCGCATGAAGTATGGTGTATCAGGAGTGTGTGTGTGTGTGTGTGCATGTGTATGAGGATAGGGCTGGAACACTGTGGTCCCACGGCTGCTTCTATTCCCCATAATCAGCTAATGTCCTAAAAATGTCAGCGAGACTGTGGCTGAATGTGTACGTGTGTGTACTTAATGCATGAGTGTGTGTGTGTGTGTGTGTGTGCCTGAGTGTGAGTGTATGAGCAGAGGCATGAGTTTGTGTGTGACTAGCTAGAGAAAGTTTTAGCTGCTCAGACTGAGTGGGCCACTCAAGAGGAGAACTAATGGCTCTTAAAATCTCTTCATGGTATCAGGCATTATACACAAATCAAACATTCCAGAAACTTTCCTGATTAACATCCATCATTAGAAACACATTTTAGCAGCAGCAGTTTTGAATACCACCAAATGTGTGTATATAATGTATGTTTGAATATTATGACAGATACTTAGTACTTCAAAGTAAGTAACATGAAGCAAATGACTCATGTGTGATTAATGTAAATCTATACGGTGCTCGTAAACTGGCCCCTCAGGATTGGTACAGGCCTCTGAAAACTCTTAGGTTACCACCTGAAATGAACACCACCGCTTGCTGCCAGGAAAATACTGTAGCTCAAGCAATTATTTATCCAGCATAAATCCGTTCTACAGAGCCCTGTAAATGTAGCCCGACTGGGCCCATAGCGTTTGACCGGGAGCAAGCCCTGCTAGTCTGCACTAGAGCGACAGTTTACATAATGAGTAATTGTGGTATCTATAAGTGTGTGTGTGTGCGTGTGTGTATGAGTTGCCAATGTGGTTCATGTGTGTGGTGCCTGAGGGTCACACGTTAATGCCTGGAGTCTGGCTCTGCAGACAGGAAAGGCTTGGGCTCTAATTGTGCGTGAGTGAGTCCTGGAGTGGAGCAATGATTGTTGATGTTGCACACAATTAAGGTAGCTGTGTGGGCCGCAACTCACCAGGGTGATGAGTCAGTGCTTTTGGAGTGACACCTCTTGCCAGGGTCACTCTTTAAATATAGACATACAGTACATACACACTCTATTTCTCTTAAACACACACTCACACAAACACGCTCACACACACACACACACACACACACACACGCGCACGCTTATGTGTCTAAACAAGCACTGACACACACACACACGCACGCACACACACACAGTAACTCGCTCACACACATACACACTAGCTAAAAACTGCAAGTCAGTCAGTGTGTGCCAACGCAGTGTGACTGTGTGAACTTGACTTAGTGCTCCCACATAAAGAATAATTAACCCCGTGCTGTGGTGTAAGGTGACCATGCACTACATCATATGACCATGGAAACCCAAAAGGGTCACAAGCTCTTTGACCTCTGCTGCTCATGACGAGGCAAGATTTGGCCTAAACCTTTATGTGAATATATTATGAAGTCATGTTTATGCAGTAGAGTTAGATATTGTGACGTTAAAAAAAAAAAAACAGAATATGTCTACACCCTGAAGACCAAAGTATTGAGGTATTGTGAAAGGCAAATGGACATGGCAGCACTGTCATGCAGGTTATTCACTGATTCTCCAACAACTTTCTGATTTTACTGATTAGTTGCCAAGTTGAAGAGCTGGAAATCTGCGTCTTTGGGAGCATTAACTGCATTTCTATTCAGCTCTTTACTGTGAAATTTGACAATCCAAACAGGATATCTGTGTGAAAATGTTTGAAATGATCATAAAATCTGCTGTTGAGTAAGGAATTAATCTGATGCAGGGGATAAACACCTGATTAGCATACGACACAATATGACTAAGGTTAATGGAAACACTTTCATATCAAATCAGATTATTATCGGATTAAACCACAGATTTGATTATGCGCTCAGAAAAGCAAATGCATACCTTATCTTTAACCAGATGCAAATAGCAACTTTAGCTTTTAGCAGATGCATGTTTTTAGCTTTCAGTGGCTACCTGACATACTGTGTGGTAAGCTGGTGTCATCCTGAAAGGGGAATTCAAGGATGTATGAAAGAATTGAGTGCTGTTGGGTATGAAGTACAATGCAGAAATGAAAGTGAGCACAGACGACACCACTAAGATTAAGGGCTCAATTTTAGGCTCTATATGAAGCCTTGCTTCTGTTGCTTTCTGGCAGATAAAAATGCAATCATAGGTAAGTGCACCTGATTTGACTTCACTGTGCAAGTGATCCCAATATAGGCCATGTTATATATGTGCTGGCTGATACTAAAGTGATACTTTACCTCAACTTTCATCTTGACATCCTCTCGAGTCACAATGAGCTCATCCAGGGTCTTCTGAGCATTCTCCATGTGGCTGCAGTACTGACCATAGATCAGCAGTCTGTGTGGAAAACACAGGCAAAGGCAAATCAAGAACTGACCACTCATCAGCAATCAGATACTTCACCAACCATCACTCCCATTGTCACTTCATCAGTAGACTCTAGTTGATTGCCCTTACTGACAACCATCAACTAAACACAAACTAATAACAACTAAATGTTAACCGTCTTTCCTACACATATATAACAAAGACCTGAGGATGATATAGGACTGCAGCTATAAGAATCACCATACCTAGACCTAATGAAACAGGACATTAGAACTGTGCAGTTCCATTCTGTCAACCAAACAGGTGACCTATCAAACAAGATATGGAACAATACAAAAGGTGGAATGGCTGCGGGGTGCCTCATTCTACATGTTCAATTCTTCTGCATCACCATCTGTCCCTCTACAGCACTAAAGCTGAATTACTTCTCAAATATGGCTCAGCATATTGTACCATTATCAAGTTCTCTCTGAGATTGAGCCATTCGGGGAGATAAATAGGTTGAGCCAGGGAGAATCAGAGGAACGGCTGCTCATCTGCTTCCACAGCGGGGACCACTGACACAGTTCACTTCCTCCTGGAACCAGTTCAAAGTCGGCCTGCCGCAAAGATGGCACCACTCGTGCTACGCATTTCCTCTCGGCCTTCTTCGTAGGGGCGCTCCTCTGATTTTAAGTAGGCCACAAGCACAGCTTGGCAGCGGGTAGAGAGACACCCCTCGGACCCAGTTGGCACCCTGGTGCCTTGTAATTTTGTCCAGGGGGTTGATGGCATGTGAGAGAGCGCGAGTGAGAGAGAGAGACAGAGAGATAGATAGATAGGGAGAGAGGGAGAGAGAGGGGTGGTGGATGTATTTCTGAGGGTATAATTGCTGCCTTGATGAGGATTTGAAGGCCTACTACAGCTGTAGAGTCCACAGAGGAATAGAGGGGAGAGAGGGAGGGGGGAGGGAGGGAAGGGAGGCTGGGACTGGGACCTCAAAGGCAGCCCTGTTTAATTAGGAGGCCATTTGGAGAGGGCTGCACTGCAGCATGTGAGCTCCACTCAAGAGAAAAAGCGCAAGCAAGCTCCTCACTCAGGGTTCCTGCATCTCACTTTATGTTCCATGGCTTGGAGAGACAGCAACAGCCTGGGGTATGAGAAACGATGTCTTCACATACAGTAAGTCACAGCTCAAGAGAGAGACATCAGTTATGTCCTGCATTTAGGAGCAGGAATGAAAGTGTGAGAGAAGAAAGTTTATGGAGTTGAAATGAGTCTCAACGCCTGAATTATTAAAGACAGCTTGAGACATTTTAATCAGTTCGGAGACAGAAATGCGCTCTGTTTTAACCACGGGTCTCACTTGTGCTTTGTGCTGCAATGCAGGTGTTATTACCTCAGCTCTCACCTGCATACTTCTAAGGTGTGTCCTCAGAACAGTGCAGCAGGCCAACCTTGGCCACCTTGAGCTCATCTGTGTGTTTCTCCTACTGTACGCAGCCCAAGTGCTTTACGCATCATTTGCACATTCTGCTAATGTTTCAGGATGCACAAAATAGCTCACAAGACAGTCATTACACACACGCGGGCAAGTAGTTTTTGTAGATTAAATCATAATCACATCTCCTTATAAACATTTATTTTAATTATTCCTTTACAACTTGCTAGGGCTGGGGTTTAAAGAGGAGTGAGTGATTAGCAAAGCGGAGAATAGAGGTAATGAGAGAGTAATGGAGATGATTTCAGAGAAAGTAGGATCACAGAAGTATAATAACTAACCACATGAATAATCTTCTTGAGTTTCTCCACTCTAATGACTCATCTGCACTACACCCTTAGAGTGTTCTCCTTATCACAGCAGCACTTATAGGCGGTCAGAGGGACTCCACACAACAAGGCATCACTGCTACATATCCTTTCACACCAATGTGTGTGTGTGTGTGTGCATGTTTCCATTAAGTCTTATCAGTTTCATGCATACATGTGATCATCATGCACTGTGTGTGCTTTTCTCTCTGCCTGACTGTGTGTGTGTGTGTGTGTGTGTGTGTGTGTGTGTGTGTGTCTCCCTACTCTTCTGTCTCCTCTGTGCCCCTTGGGGATAACGAGAACCTTATTAGGGTCTGATCCACAATGAGCCGGACAGATCCTCTCCTCCAGCAGGGAAGAATGAACCAAGGGATGGAAGGAAAGAAAGAGAGTGAGAGAGAAAGATAAAGTGAGCGAGAGAAAAAAGGAAAGAGAGACAGAGAGATTAATGGGAACTCCGTTCAATTAGGAGACAGGGCCCAGACACAGTGCCAATCCAAAGGCATATTGAGGATCCAGGGGCAAGTGGCAAGCATTAAGTCTAATAACCCATGTCACAGGCCTAATTGAACATGAAGGTCCTTTTCTCCTCACTGCTCTTTTCTCAAGCTCTGCCATGTCCAGCATGCTTAAGGTGGATCTTAAGGTGGACTGGACAGGAGAGGGTGGGGGTAAGGTAGTGTTAACATGGCTTTTATTGATCACAAAAGAAAAAAGAAAAAAATAAAGCAAAATAAAACAAAATAAAATCCAATAAAAAAAAAAAAAACCCTGGGCACCAGCTTTTTCCCAGCAAATGGCACATTTTACACCCACTTACGATGCTGTCCACAAATCACCCTCTTTCAAACTAGGTAAAACCATGTAAAATAATAAATATAAAGGATTTAATCAATCTACAGAGCTAAGCACATAAAAGAGGATAACAGCCTGCAGGTCAGAGCATATGGCCAAAGAGTAGACAGATAGCCTACATATACTGTAAGTAGAGAACAAAGGAATGGAAAGAAAAAAGAAAGAGAAAGAGAAAGAAAGAAAGAAAGCAAGAAAGAAAGAAAGAAAAGAAAGACATTTATGCTATAAGGGGATATGCCTGCTTGAGAGGTTGTGCAAAGTTGGCAGCAGGGATGCCCTCCTGCCACACACACACACACACACACACACACACACACACACAGTGCATTCATGCCAAATTTAGGCCTGTCCCCCTGAAGGCCAGCTATCGTGGAACTGGAGGTCACATGGAGTAGTTGCACGTTGATGCACGTTGATGCTCACTGAGATAAAACAGAGGAACACACACACACAGACACACATATGCACATAAGCACAGATGCAGAAAAAGAGGTCACACAAACCCACACACACACGTGACACTCGCACATTCGCACACATGTTCACACAATGACAGAGAAGGACAAGGCACAGTCACATTTTCCTCTTAACCTGACATTTACCCTGGACAGCCTCACATCTTAAAGAAAAACATAATCCATCCTTTCATCCAATCGTACTCATCCCTTCTTTAGTGCGTTTCGTGAGGATAAATACTACAGGGGGATTTTCTCAGGAGGTGTGTTTCCCTTACACCACATAAGACCACAGACGTGTGGAAAAGAATGGAACAGCTATTGCAGTTGTTATGAGAGGGACTACATGTGGCTTTACGTCTGTATAATTATGCTTGCACTTGTGTACAGGTGTGTGTGCGTGTGTGTGTGTTTGTATGTGTGTGTGTGTGTGTGTGCAAATGTGTGTGTATGTGTGTATATGTGTTTGTGTGCAAATATGTGTGTATGTGTGTATATGTGTTTGTGTGCAAATGTGTGTGTGTGTGTGTATGTGTGCAGAAATGTGCATAAGTGTGTGCCTGTGTCTTGGCATGAAGATATGGAAAGATAATCTGAAAACGAAGTGATTTCCTGTCCAATGCTTTATTATGGAGAGTGCACTGAGGACTAGTGCTTGAGAGAGTGGCCTTCTCTGAGAGGATTACTTCATCAGAGGATGATAATCCCTCACACTCGCTCACATTACAGCATTAGTGAGATCTCATCAGAGGACTTTACTCCCCGCTCTCTGGTGATCTTTCTGTCATAGGCTCACAAAACCGCTAATCTCCCAGTCCGTCAGGTGTGAACATGCTAAGGCAGAAAAACAAGCTTTCTGCTTTTTCCTCCACATAAATATCCACATCCATCCACACACCCCCATGACCAACCCTCAGTCCTAACATGAACATACACCCACATCCACCAATGACATTATGAGTGCCAAACCAGAACACAGTTTGGTCCTTCAGGCGGTGTACTCTCATCATACTGCTTGTGCCCTCACCACCTCTGTGCCCCCAGCTGTTAGTGGGGGGGGGGGTGGAGCGTGCTCTGTGTGGCTCTGCTTCATCCAGAGTGGGCTGACTGCTGTAAGGTGTTCCCTGCTGCTGCTGCTGTAGAGGCTGTGATGTGCTCCATTCAGACAAGTGTGCCGTTCTGGCATCTTCTGTGGACTTCTCTCCTTTCCTCTTTTCTCTCTCGCTTGCTGTTTTTCTTTCCCTTTGTTTTCTTATTGCTCTCTCTCTCTCTCTCTCTCTCTCTCTCTGTCTGTCTCTCTTTCTCTCATTCTAAATGCCTGACTGGTTATCTGTGACAGCTCTGCAGGCTTCTTCACATCCTCTGTGACTGCTAGCTGGGAGAGAACACACATGTGCACACAAACATCCTCTCACTTGGGCTGCCAGAATCCACACACACGCACACAAACACACACACAGACACACACACACACACAAACTCTCTTTACATTGCTCTCAGTCCTCCTGCGTTATCACTGTTCTCTTTCTCATTACCGTGGGCGCACTCAAGCATGGCGTCTGGGGGGAGAAATACTATTTTCAGTCAAACTACTCGGTGCCATCGCTCTGTCTCTCTCCCCTCCTGTCTCCCCTATGGCTCCCTATAGGCCTGGCACCGGGTGGCTTTGGAGCAGAGCAGCATAACGCCACTGTGCCCCAAACACCCCTGAGAGACAGGAGGAGGAGGTGGAAGAGGAGGAGGAGGAGGAGGAGGAGGAGGAGGAAGAGCTGTCTCGGCGGAACACAGGCGACGGGAGCAGAGGAGCAGCTAATGGTCTCTGACACACTGTGTCCAGATCCAATCACTTCCACTTAAGGAGGTGTGTGGTCGATGCCAACCCGGAGGCAGACACAGAGGGCTTCAACCAGTCAGCACACAGCACAACGCAGCACAATGCAACGCAACACAGGAAGACACACAAAAAAAGCCTTAGCATGGCACACTGTTTTTGGCTGCTCTTCCCTCCGCACCTCTCCATGCCTGCAGCTCACAAGCCTGCATACAACACTTAACATGTCTATATGCACTGCAAAATTTGCATCTCCACACACAGGGAGGACTGAGTATTTGAAACACATTGGGCCATCCCCTTCCTTATTCACACTTACCCATACATGTGTATATGCATGTGCATATGCAATGCTAATATAAGTACCAGATATACACATTATGAAGGATACAGTACCTGAAAATATGGTGAAAATTGCCACTTTCATATTTAATATATAAAGATAGGCTATATGTTATTACATATGGTTGAATACAAATATTTTCCATGCATGTGTGCCCAAATGTATATGTTGCAGACATATTACATAACCTCAGATAAGTCATTATGTCCTGTATGTATGTGGTATTGTTTAACATATAGGTGCATACACATGTGGCCATACACCACATTTTGGCATGGGTAAACCTGCTACCACCGTTCTCCTGACAATCAGTAGCAGCCTTTTTCGAGGCCAATCTCCCCCTCCTTGGTTGCGCTCGGCCGTCCCCCTCCATCTAAGCCTGAGGCTGGGGGTGGAGGATATGGATGTGGGAGAGAATAACTGGCATTTCCCTCCTCTGTTGTGCTGCGGAGAAAAAGCCCCTCATTCACTCCATTTGAAAAGAAACGTACGCCGCTGAAAGGTCAGCGAGACTCGAGCGCAGAGATAACAAAATTAATTAAAGTGTTAAAGCGCGTGTGCGTGGGCGAGCGTGTGTGAGTGTGTGCGTGCGTACGTGCGTGAGCCGGCTGCTCGTGAGTGTGCCAGGGCCTTGTATGCGTGCCAAATCCCTTGACCATCATACACACACACACACACACACAAACAGTGTGCAACTCTTGTCAATCAGCATGACAATGCCGCGGCCAATGACGCCAGTGTGTTCTGACGTGAGGGGCTGATCGGCCCAAAATAAACTCTCCTACATTGTGCCTAATGTCACCAAATGTAAATATCCTCTGCGCCTCTGGTCTTGGGAATATATCACAGGCCTGATGGCCAGAGCAGAGGAGAGAGCAGAGAGACAAAATCTGACTGAATGGAAGAGACAGAGGAGAATCCTTTAAAGGATCTATTGCGTGCAAAGAAGGCCCACTTTCAAAAGGCTCCTCTTAATTTGACACGGAAAAAAAAGCTTTTGTGCTTTTTACTCAGCAGTGATATTCTGTCTTTTTCTCACTATCTCTGTCTCTTGTGTACTAGACTGTCTCTCTCTCTCTCTCTCTCTCTCTCTCTCTCTCTCTCTCCCTCCCTCTCTAGCCCTTCTCATTTGGAGTGTGTGTAGCACATGCTCCGGAGCGCTTCAGTGACCTAAAATCCTGTTCATTTGATGGACACACACACACACACACAAACATACACACACACGCACACACACACACACACACACTTGTGCATTTACTCAAACTCACACTCAAGCTAGAGGCTGTGACAACCCAAGCCCCCCCATCCCTATCCTGTCTCGTCTAGACCTCTGTGCATGTTCCATGCGAGCACGTCACAGTTCAATCTGATCAGAGATTAGAGGCACTGGCTTAAATAAACACAGGATGGAGTGTATGTGTGTGTGTGTGTGTGTGTGAGAAAGAGAGAGAGAGAGCAGTGAAAGAGAGAGAGAAAGAGAGAGAGAGAGAGAGAGAAAGAGAAATGGAAAGGCGTGCCAGTCGTGTCCATTCACTCTCAAATATCCAATACAAGCCCACTAAAGCTCCACCATAATGAGCCAATTACCTACGCAAACTGACAATGGCAAACAATGGAGGTGACACTCAAACATACACAAAGGCAAATATATGTAATCAGATCACTCTGCGGAGAGGAAAACACCCATGCAGTTAACCGCAGGATCAGGCTCTTACATAAGCTCTACCTCCCTTTCTCTCGCTTCACTTTCCCTAAGAACTCTCTCTCTCTCTCCCCCCTCTCTCTCGCTCTCTCTCTTTATCTTTCTTTCTCCCTGTGTCTGGACTAAAATAGGACTGTGGATGGGTCTGTGGGAAGAGTCTCTGCTCTGCTGTCGGAGCAAACTGTCATTATGACCTTAACCCTGCTATTATTCTCACCTACACCACAGCAGGCTCTAATCACAGAGAGAGAGAGAGAGAGAGAGAGAGGAGAGAGAGAGAGAGAGAGAGAGAGAGAGAGAGAAACTGAGAGGGGAGGAAAGCAGAGACAACTAAAGGAGGACAGGAAAGAACTTCAAAAGGAATGCTTCCAAAAGTGCTTCCTTATCTGTTGCTTGAAAGCCTGTTATTTTTGCGTTGGTAAAAGTTTTACGGTCTGAACTCCACTTTGACCTGTGACTCTCCCAGTAGTTGAATTAACGGACAAAGAGAGAGAAAGATCAAGAATAAGCAGAAGGGGAAATACAGAGCAACACGCTAAATGGAAATGACAGACAGACCAGCAAGTCCAGCCAAGTATCTCCTGGTCCTTTGCGTGAGACTGTTTTGTCTTTGTCATTGTTTGTCTTTGTCATTTCTCATTGTATTTAACTTCATTCTTTTTCCTTCCTTACTGTGAAGCACTTTGGTTGTAAGTGTTCTATACGACTATAATTTACTCAGTAAAACCATTTACCAAATACACCAATCAGCACTTCATGTTTCCCCAGCAATGGTGGCGGAGAGCCCTTAAACTCTGAGGATTGCCATCACTGACTGCACTGCTGTACTGCTGTGATATGATTCTGGAAGTAAGAGTGTGTGTTCACTGGCATTAAGATGGATGGAGAGAGAGAGAGAGAGAGAGAGGAGAGGGAAGAGAGGAGGTAAAGAGTGAGCAGAGGAGGGTGCAGGAGTGGAGAGGGGTGGAGATAATAATAAGAAAAAGTGTGCAGATAAGGCAAAACAGTCTCCAGGAGAGAGATGGGATCTCTCTCTCAGCCTCCCGCTGAGTTGGAGCGAGATGGGCGAGATTGTGTGTGTGTGTGTGTGTGTGTGTGTGTGTGTGTGTGTTGTGTGTGTGTGTGGGGGGGGGGGGGTCATTAATCTAGCTGACTGAGTGCTGTCACACTGATCAAGTCACCTCTCACAGCCTTTACACAAGCCTCACCTAACATGATAATGCATCTGCAGAGAGAGAGAGAGAGAGAGACAGAGAGAGAGAGAGAGAGTGAGAGAGAGAAAGAGAGAGACAGAGAGAGAAAGAGAGAGAAAGAGAGAGTGAAGAGAGAGAAAGAGAGAGACAGAGAGAGAGAGAGAGAGAGAGAGAGAGAGAGAGAGAGAGAGAGAGAGAGAGAGAGAGAGAGACAGATTCTGAATTACATTCATACTGAAGTAATTCTGGTGATCCCTTTAACAGTTCCCTGAGTAGACATGACAAATTTATTCCAATTAGAAATAGGATTCATACTGCTGATTGACAGTGAGACTGCCAAAAGGTTTTGGTAGGGAAAGCACACATATCACTGCTTTCATGTGCAATCCCATTACAGTGAAAAGAGCTAATGACCACTGGCAGAACTACACCACCCAAGAGTACTCAGTTGCAGGATGAAGTCTCTCCATTGGACAGACAAATCTGCCATTCCAGAAGCTTGAGGCTCACACACCAGTTGCCTTTCATCAATCCCACATCAGCTAAATGAAAAACAACAAATCTCAACCAATCACTATGCCATTAAGCTTTGTGTGCGTAAGCGTCTGGCCATGCAAGAACTAGGGGGTGACATTACTTCACAGCTCTCAAAATGCCCAGTGAGTCCTAAGGCAGTAAGGAGAATTGGTCTAAACATCTGTTAAATGTTCTGACACTCACGCTCGGTGGAAATTTCTAGAAATCAATGGTCATGGCAGTCAACCTGTGGTAATGATGTGTGCTGAATAGGAGTACCTCTGTTGTGGTTCAGAGGGAGAGTGATCTCATCACAGCTGAGTTGATCAGTGCCCGTTCTGAGGAGGTGCTAGACTGTGAACTAATGGACTCTGCTGGAGATGAGTGGGAGAGTACGAGGGTGTGTGTGTGTGTGTGTGTGTGTGTGTGTGTGAGCGTCTGTGCCCCTCAGGGCTATGAAGCGACCAGTCAAACACATGCACTCCTCATGGACATCACTCCGACACTCATGACCACAGCATGTGTGCACTTACTGATCAGCACCCAACTCAAAGGATGGGGCAAATTACTTGTGTCTGTGTCTGCTTGTGTGTGTGTGTGTGTGTGTGTGTTGCCCATTATAGAGCAGTAAACACTTTGAGCCCGCGGTGTGGCCATATCTTGGATAAATGTGCTAATCAATGGAGAGAGGGGGGGATCAAGAGGTACTCTGTTGGCCTATGTCTGTGCCTTCATTGTACTATGGCTTGGTGTTTACATACGATTACAAGTACGACACTGCAGGCATTTAAGGACCTATTAGAGGGGCTGGGCACAGAACAAGCACTGCTCATGAACATCAGAATAACATCCATGGAAATGACCCTGGCAGGCGAGAAACTATGTGAGCAATCTTGTAAATAGCCTTTCATCTGGAAGTACTGAGCAGAAAACCGACTGTGCTCAGCAGCACAAACTGGCAATAACAAAAGACTTGAGGCGCTAGATTGCATCCCTTCCCCAAAGAAAGCAGAACGGCTGCAACCAAACCTCCTGACAGTAGCATAGTTTCCCAGGTCAGTATGGCGAGGCTCACCTTTCCTTGAAGTCCAGGAAGATCTTGCCCAGACCACTGCCACCGGTCACCATGTTGAGGTCGATGGCCCTCAGCAGAGCCGCATGGACCTTGATCACGTCCTGAGACACACACAAACACACACCACCAGTGAGAATGCTTATTTCTCATAATCTCATCCTTATGCATTCTCTACCTCCTTTGTAAATCATTCAACCCCTAGTCATTTATTTAATCAGCCACACGTTTGCGTTAGAGATTGTTGAACTAACAGTGTTCACTGTTTTCAGTCCAAAGCCTAAACAGTTAGAATCCTTTGCTGGATTATCAAACTGCAAACAGTGTCAAATCCATTGAAGTCCTTAATCCATTTTAATAACACATTTATTGACGTTGGCTACGAAATCACTGCTAATCAGTGTTAACCTTTCATTTTGCTGATTATCTGACACCTACCTAGCCCAAACTACAATAAATCCAGCTATACATGATTAGACACCATGTGTTTAAACACATAACTCTAACAGATCAGGGAATTTCAGTTTTCCCACACTGATTCAATGATACACTGAGTCTTCGCTTAAGTAGTGTTTACAGAAAAAAATATCTTCCAGCTTGCGTTGAAGCACCTGGCACTTAGACATGTATATAAAGTTCCACAGTAGTCAGCTCATTTCTATGCGGCTTCTGTCCAGATAGTCTCACGCTTGACAACCCACTCCCCTCCCTCTTGACAATTAGATTAGGACTCATTTGCGACTGTCTACATTTGGGACACCTAAATGAAGCTTACATAACTTCACAGGTTGACACCCCACAAGAGGCTTCAGTTCCCGAACAAAGCACCTGCACTATTCAGTTTCCTTCAGTCCAAATGTGCGATGTGTGTGTGTGTGTGTGTGTGTGTGTGTGTGTGCATTTCATGCACTTTAGCAGGACAAAAAACAGACTATATATAGAAGACAGAGCAACAGGTGTATGTTACAGGTGGGGGTAGCAGGTGTGTGTGTGTGTGTGTGTTGTGTGTGTGTGTGTTAGAGTGTGTGTGCTTACCTCTAAGTTGACAAAGATAGCTTCCATGTCCTGGGGGCTAAGCACCTGTTTCAGTGGGATCATGTAGTTCTGTTGGGAGATCAAGAACAGAACCTTCAGTCTTTCTCTCTCACACTCTCTCTGTTTGTGTCTGCATATGCAGTGCTTTGGTCTACCAGAAGAACATTATCCTTTTGTTAGCGTTTAGCCATGTGTTTTTTTTTAATGTGTTCTCTCAGGTGCCTGTGCGGTTATAACTTTCCGACATGTGTTAATGTGTTTGCGGTTCCAAGTTGAAATAATCAGGTCTTGGCAGATAGCGTCAGCTGCTTATATATAATGACCTGACTAACATAGGTGCTCCTGCTGTCCAAGGCGCCGTTTATTTGAAATCCCCACCTCCCTCCCTCCCTCCGCAAGTTGGGTCCCTGTCCACCACTCCAGGGGGTAAGCTTGGCCCCTGCCAGCTAAAATCAGGCAGGATCTGCTGCATCAAGCCATTCCATTCCAGGACAATGGACGGGCCTACGCCAAAGCCTTTTAATCTACTCATGTTACTTCATTTCATTGTATTGCTTTTGTACATTGAACATTTGAACTTCATTCTTCTCTTGAAGTCTTCCTGGGAGAACTGTAGATCTTCACATGCTAATAAGCTGTCCCAGCATGAAATACTTTGAGAGATGTCAAAACAGTGACAGACACTGTCACTGTTAAACAGGCTGTCATGGTGACTTATAACAGGGCCTGTCTATACCTGTCTAATGATAGAGATTCAAGGCATGTGGTGCCCATCCACCCATCTATTATCATGGCGGCCTTACAAGATCTACTGTATGCAGTTCACTAATGTTACTGTAACAGACCAAACAGCTCTATAAGCTTGGCGGTCTGGTTGTATTCACAAATCCATCTATAACACATAGCTC
>PYXC01001974.1:2030000-2042500 GCA_015244755.2 Tenualosa ilisha | reverse complement strand
TCTCCCCCTCTCCCTCTTGTTGGATGTGTGTGAGGGAGGCTTGTTTTGGGGATTTGGATTTTAGTTTGAGTAAATTTTTTTTTTTTTTTTGACTAATGCTCAAGGCCAAGTCATTCTTTCTCTTGTCACCCCACTTCCTCGTCTCTCTCTTTCTCTGTCTTTCTCTTTCACCCCCCCCCCCCCCCGCCCCAACACACACACACACTCTCTCTCTCTGCTCCTCCACCCACCTTCTCGATGTCCTCCAGTGTTTTGTAGTACTTGGCCTCCGTCTCCTGGATCTCCACCAGGCAGCAGTTGCGCTTGTCGTCCTCCGACATGCCCATTTTCTGCGTCGCACAAAACCAAGCACAGAGACAACACACCACATGTCACAAAGACAGTAACGCACAAACACACACACACACACCTCAGGTTACGCACACATATACACAAACAACACAAGATCAGACTGCCGACATGACAGCCGCGTCTTTGCCCAGACCATTCGGGTGAGTCCGCGTCCCGGTGTTTTGGCCACCGCGCGCCGTCTGTCGACATCTCCTGAGACGTGGCTGGCCACCGGTGCCAAAGACACAATAGAGTTGTTTTCCTCCCAAGTGTCTTATTCAGAGTGAGGCCTTTTATGTGGGTAGACACATGGGCATGGGATGTCTAAGCTGCCAACTCAGGGGGCAGGGATGAGGGATAGTGTGTGTGGTGTGTGTGTGTGTGTGTGGGGGTTATGTTTTGTCTACCGAGACCCTAGGCTTGAAACCAAACCAAAACAAAGCCTTTGGATTGCGTTTGCCCGTGTAGTTTTACATCGTCCATGCGACCTAACCCCATCCGTCTGTCTGGGACTGTAAAAACAAGAGAAATATGGTTTTGATGAATCGCGTGAATTAAGCACATCCCATGTGCAGGGCGGGATGATTGGCTGATGGAACGCCAATGGGGTAGTTGAGGCCTAATTGCTGTGGTTTTGTTGCCACGGGTGATTTTTGCCGGTGGGTAGAGGAGGTGGGGTGGATGGGAGGGTGGTTGTTGTTAGTGACATAAGTGTTGGATCAGGTTGGTGTGTGTGTGTGTGTGTGTGTGTGTCTGTGTGTGTGTGCGTGTGTGTTTTGGGGGGTGGGGGTGATAGTGGGGCTGGCAGGGAGCCGTTGGAAGGGCTGGGTGGGGTCTGTGCCTTATGTCTACAGCCGGGCCTTTGATGAGCATCTGTGCCCACACAGACAGGCACAAACATCTGGGGCCAGAACAAAGCCAGACTCCTCCAACTGCATTACACAACCATTGGAGAGAGGGGTAGAGACACAGAGACAGAGCAAGATGGAGAAAGAGAGAGAGAGAGAGAGAGAGAGAGAGAGAGAGAGAGAGAGAGATGCAGAGACAGGGGAAGAGACAGAGACAGACAGAAAGAGGAAGGATACCGACGTGCCTTTCTTAAGGCAGAGATGGCAAAGAACTGTAAAAAAATAAACAGAGAAAATGGGAATAGAAGACAACAAAGACGAACAAAGGAGAGACATAAACAAAAGAAAGCCCAGAGTATGACACTGAATGACAGACAGACAGAGAGAAAGAGGGTAGAGAGAGAGAGGAAAAGAGGTAGAGAGAAAGAGAGAGAGAGATTGACAGTAAAGCTAACACAGACATCCAAAGCTGTTCTGGGATGAAAGCTGGAGGGGACACACACGCTAATGTCAATGCCGGACGCTGTGGCAGCCAAGAGCAATTAAGACTCCGAAGGGAGTAGATGAAATAAGACTGTGTGGCTGTTCCACGGGCCTGTCACTGAGGTCATGATGGCTGCAGTCTACTACTCAGAGAAAAAAAATACAAGTACATACACAACAAACCAAAGAAACAAACAGGAAACAAACCAAAAACAACAAACAAACGTCCAGCTCCATCTGGGATTGGGACGGGTGTGAGCAGATCTTAGGGCAGCCCAGAGGGAGAGATTACCTCATGTTTCCCCCCACTAATTAACACAGCAGGGGCAGAAACGCACATACACACACAGACACACACACACTGCTATGGTACGTGAGTACGAAAGATGACATGAAGTGTGTGTGTGTGTGTGTGTGTGTGTGCACGCATTTGAGTGTGTTAGCATCTCCCGTGTTTAAAAGGTCTTGGTTAATTGACTCCGATCCTCTGTTGTGGTCCGTGCTCTGGAGAGAGGCGTTGTTAAGACTCAAAGCAGCTTACAGACAGAGGTTCGTGACAAGACACTGAAAACCACCGAGGCAAGGCTCATCCCTGGCCTAAGCACATGAGCTAAACTACCGTCTGTTTATTGATATCTTACAGTAATTGGCCAATTAGAGACCTGTGTGTTGACATTCATCTATCTTGTACAGACCTCTTAAAAATTATTTTATTTTCAGTATATAAAGTAAAATAAATTAAAAAATTAAAAATATAAAGATCTCCTCATCATCTGAGCATCAACTATATTAGCTTTATCACACAACTGCATATCACAGTTCAAATATGGTTGTTAAGTAGTTTGTAGTAAGAAGTGATCTAATGGTTGACAAAAGGAGGGAGAGAGAGGCATGTGATCTCTGTGAGACCACTGACTACTGCTACAAGGATCTAGGAACTACTGGGTGGGGTGGGGTGGGGGGTTACCATAGGGAATGGGCAGGCGTAGGTGTGTGTGGAGGGGTGGGGTTAGTGGTGGACATCAGGACCAGGGGACGGGGACACCCGGTGTTAGGCAGCACAGGACACACACGTTGGGGTGGGTTGGGGACGCACAGGGGGGGTGGCACGAGGGGTGTGGGTGTGGTGGGGTGGGGGTGGGGGGTCAAAGGTGACATAAACTCACCTGCATGTATCGGATCTGCAGCGTAAGAGAGGAGGCAAAGCGGCATGTGAGCAGAGAAGGGCACCAGAGCACACCGTTATGATGAGATGAAACCACTCACACACACACACACACACACACACACAGACTGATGCATGCACGCTACCCACGTTCAAACACACCTCCACACTCATCAGTCACACGATAGGCACACCAGTGCAAAATTTTTCTTAAAACCACAAAACAAATAGTGGGTACACACAGACATTAAACAATTGTTTTGGGGTTGTTTTGGTAATTATTCATACTTGTATAACATCCATGTATCCTCCGTCAATTATAGTATAACATAATTTCAAAGGAGCTTTATGTTATTTTCTTTCTGAACAGAGAGTTCATTTTACACTGGCGTAAATGCATGATGAATGAGGCCCATTCTCTGTCTATGTCTGTCTTCAGAAGTGTGTGTGTGTGTGTGTGTGTGTGTGTGTGTGTGTGTGTGTGTCTTACCATAGGCTGCCTGACTTCCACCTTGATGATGTCCTCGTATATGTCATCGCCGTCGTCCTCACAAGGGACACAGTCATAGATGTCGTCCTCACCCACGTCATGCTCACTGTAGAGACAGACGGAGAGACAATGTGACAGAGAACTACACCACCAATGCATGTGTCTGTTCATCTGCAACGATATCAGAATGAGTTAGCTCCATGAATGGACTGTATTTGTACATTTGGGTGTATGCATTTGAGTGTGGTGTGTGTGTGTGTGTACATATGTTTGTGTGTATGTGTGTGTGTGTGTGTTTGAGGACATCATCCTTGCGCAGCATTGGCATTTGAAAAGCAGAGTACAAACAGCAGTCTAACATTTCTCAGAGCACAGACACACACACACTCTCTCTCTCTCTCTCACACACACACACTATCTCTCTATCTCTGCACTGTGGGTTTCTGACAGTGAGACTAAGAATGATTGAGACATCATGATCACAAGTCACCAGCCTCAGTGCTCCAAGCACAAGCCTCTCTGACAAACACTGAGTGTTCTAGTAAGCACTGCAACAGAGAACACCAGCCTAAAAAGCTATGTATGCGTGTGTGTGTGTGTGTGTGTGTGTGTGTGTGTGTAGGGGTTTTGGAGCTGAGGGACGGCAGAAGGACACTTTCCTTTCAGTTTGACCAGTTACATTGAATTCAAGGACACACACTAATGCTTCTGCGCAGGAATAAAGACCTGCATGTCTGTGCAGGAAAGAAGGTCCCAATATGTCATAGAAAATCTCTGCTCTCTGTGTGTGTGTGTGTGTGTGGGTGTGTGTGTGTGTGTGTGTGTGTATGTGTCAGTGGAAGTCTCAGATGTATGCGAGAGGAGAGGGAGAAGAGGATCACAGTTTCTTGGAAATGGTTGCAGACATCTGTGTGACCTGCCTGACAGCCTCACTCACATCTGACCACACACACTCTAAACCCTGGTGACGCTTGAGCAAACGCGTGCACACACACACACACACGCACACACACATACACACACCACACAGACACACATGTAAACACACACACATACACACCCCCACACACACAGACACACATAAGTTTCCCTAAAGCCTGGTGGCAAGTCCACCACAGATGTCCTTCCCTGCCTGGTCCCAGCTGCAACCAAGCTCTCAACAGAGGTGATAGCTGATTGATGAAAGAGATACAGTCTATGTCTTTTTTTCTGTGTGTGTGTGTGTGTGTGTGTCTTGAGGCCCAGACAATAGACAATATACTTATTTTCTGTAAAAGGAAGAGCAAAAAGGAAGAGAGAAAGCAATCAAAGGCAGGTCAATATGTGTGAGAATGAGAGAGCTCATGTCCTGCTGCAGACCGGCCTTGTGGAAGTGGTCGCAGTCTCTGAACACCTGATGCCCCACATGACCTCAAGGGCAGGGGTCTCAGCATGAAATCTAGTCCCTCTCTCTGCACACACACACACACACACACACGGCGCACACACACACAGAGTGAGAGAGTGAGAGGCAGAGAGAGGGACACACAAACCCACACCCTCACACACACACACACACACACACACACACACACACACACACACAAATAAAGGCACATAGTCAAAGCTGATGGACTCAATGCGGATTGAGGCAGTAAAGTAAGTTTCAAAGTATGTTCAGTGTGCAACTCGGCCCTGTGCAACTTCTGTGTTGCAACAGTGGAGAGAGGTCATGTATACACACACACATACACACACACACACACACACACACACACACACACACACACACACAGAGCAGCTGTTGTCACTGCGGGAGAGCGATGAGGTGACTCTGAAGGAGAGCGGGGCTGACCTTTGGGCCAATCTCGTCTGAAAGGGAGGAGAGGAGAGAGAAAGCGAGAGAAAGAGGGAGAGAGAGGAGGAGTGGAGGGAGCAGAGGAGATTGATGAAGAGGGGGAGAGGGACGAAGGAGAAACTAGAGAGAGATGGATGGAGACAGGAGAAAGGGGGAGAGGAGAAATGGAAAAGAGGAAGAGGTACGGAAGACACGGACAGATAAGGGTAGAACAGGTGTGGAGAGAGAGAAAGAGGGAAGTGTTAGTAGTGACACTGAGGGAAAAAGAAGGTCAGGGATGGAGGACAGAAACAGTGGAGAGCAGCCATCCGTCCTACACAGGATTGGAGACTCAGGGAGAGAGAGAGAGAGAGAGAGAGATGTCTGTCTTTCTCAATATTAGTGATATAGGGAGGGAGAGAGAGCGAGCGAGTGAAAAGTCTGTCTTCTACAGGCGTATTGTGAAAGGGGGAGGGAGAGAGAGAGAGAGAGAGAGAGAGAGTAGAAGAATGAATGGAACGATAAGATGGAGGAAGGTAAGGAGAAGCTCCCTTCAAATCAGCGCACCTCTACTCCACAGTTGCTGCAAAAGGGAGGGTTGTGAAATCCAGATGTGTCATTAATGTTCTTAGGCGCTATGCGCTCTCTAACAAAAGAGAGGAGATGAAATGAGGCATGCTGAGTATTCTTGGGTATTGTTTCACCAGTATAACAAAAACCATTACACTGGGTCATACGCGTATCTTATCTTGAATTTCCCATTCATGGAAATGAGGCAATTTCGTTTCATGCCACCTATGTGGTGTGTGTGTGTGTGTGTGTGTGGTGTGTGTGTGTGTGTGTGTGCGTGTTTTTAAGAGGTAGACTCTCCACATCGGGAGACCACCAGCTGGCTCCACCATTTCAGACACCCCCATGATCTTTCCCTCTGCGACCTCAATTTACTGAGGGTCCACCCACCACACATTTTCTATCAACACCACATACACACACACGCACACACACACACAAACACACACGCCACCCAGAGGGGCTACACACCACCTCCACATTTATCCAGTTTTCTGCCTCTGTGAGCATAAATGTGTCCAAGCCCCCACCAGGCACACACACACACACACACACACACACACACACACAAACACACACACAAACACACAAAAACACACACACACACACCTGTATCCAGGTCAAGAGTTCACCCCTCTCTCAGGGATTACTCAATGTGCATTACAAAGCCATTGTGAGCCTCACTCTATTTACCACGCAGACTCCATTAGTCACACTGCCGCCTGTCTCTCTCAGCCTCTACAGCCCAACATCCCACATCTTTAGCCATCTAGCACCATGGCTGCACACATGCCTATGGAGATCATCACTCTGGGCTCATGTATGCTAAAATGAGCGGCCTGTCAAGGGCAGGGGAAGATCTTGGAGGGTGAGAGGGGCTGTGGTGAGGGTGGGGGTGGTGTGGGTGTTTGGGGTTGGTGGAGAAATGGATGGAGGGATCAGGTCTGCACAAAGAAAAAAAAAAAACCATCCTGTCTGAACATCATCCTGCAGCAGTGTCCTTTGCCTGCTATGTGAGAAGAGGAGAGTGGAACAACTCAAGGTGACTATGTTCTCAGAGATATTATTCCAGCATCCAAGTCAATACAGATGGACCAATATAGATCAATCCCTGTGTGTGTGTGTGTGCGTGCGTGTGCGTGTGTGTGTGTGTGTGTGTGTGTGTTTGCCTCTGAATAAAGTGTAATGTAATGTTCTTGACAGTAAGTGTGAGCATATGTTCGCTGGTTGTTCTGCTCAAGAGACGTGTTTGTCTTTGAGGAGCAGCGAAAAGGCTGGGCACACAGAGAAAATGGGGGAGATGGGAACGATGGCCTCAATCAAATATTCAGCTCTGCCGCTCTCCTCTCCTCTCCTCTCTTCTCCCGCTTCCTCAGTGCTCAGGAAAGGGGCTTTCAAGTTTTAATTGAGGTGCTTGAGTTCACCTGTGTGTGTGTGTGTGTGTGTGTGTATCTGAGTATATCTGTGTGTGTGTGTGTGTGTGTGTGTATCTGAGCATATCTGTGTGTTTGTGTGTGTGTGTGTGTGTGTGTGTGTGTATTTGTCTGTGTGCATTAGTACACGTTGTGCACATATACACACGTTGCCATCAGGTTTTATTAAAACAGTAAAACAGCCCACAGTCCCCATTTTATTGTCATGTTGTACACTCAACCTTGGTTATGTGTGTGTGTGTGTGTGTGTGTGTGCCTGTGTATGTGTCTTTCCCGCTCAGGCCCAGAGAGGCAGGGCTAATTTTCTGTCTGATTACCCTTTGGAGCAGGCAGGAGCTGTCCACAGCTTTTGCACGCGATCGGTGCCCACGCCCAGCACTCTCCCACTGTGCCCAGCGCTCTGCCACCCCCATGCCCTCCTCCTGGCCCCGGCACCACCAGAGGGCCGCTCAAACTGGCATATGCCCAGCTGCTCCACTGGGGCACTGGTGCATGGCAAGGACTCGATCTCTTTTTGTAGTGAACGCCGCTCTCAGTGAGTGTGTGTGTGTGTGTGTGTGTGTGTTTTATTATTTATTTGCTCTCATGCATTTTGGAATTGGAAGAACTGCGTCTGAGCTTTTCAACTTGTGTTTGTGCGCGTGTGTCTGCTTGTGTGTGTGTATGTGTATGTATGTGAGTGTGTGTGTGTGTGTTGTGTCTGTTTGTCTGTCATGATTGCGTGCGGGGCGAAGACACACAGACTCGCGGCGTGCTTCCAGCAGCCCAGATTATGAGCCTTTCATCCTGGTGAGCAGAGAGAGATGCCTGGCTGATGATCTGCCCTCGTGATGCTCCACTCTTGGACAGGGGTTATTGTCCTCAAAGCTGCCCTATGTCCACTGACTTAGTGTAGGGACTCTGTGTGTGTGTGTGTGTGTGTGTGTGTGTGTGTGTGTGTGTGTGTGTGTGCGTGCGAGTGTGTGTTGTCCTCCACTCTGACTCTTCCCAGTTTGTCATGCAATATTAAAACAAACATACTGTACATACTGTGTATGATACCGAAGCTCACATATATATTTGAGTGTGTTTGTGTGTGTCAAAAACTGTGAATATACATATACCTACATACACACAGAGAGAGAGACAAGGACAGAAGGAGACACACACATACACATACACACATACACACACACACCTCCACATACACACACACACCCCTCTCTTCAGGCCTCAGCTGTGCTCACGTTCCCCTGGCACCGAGAGTATGTTTTCATAGACAGCCCTCTGGTTACATCAGCTGACCACAGGTCAGTTCTGGCTTATTATCCCAGGCCCAGTCGTCCTCTCATTAATCCCTGGCCTGCCTGACCCTGAGTCATTACAACATGCCAAACATGATTACATGTGTTTCAGACGGGACTTAAGGCTCCCCTGCTCCAGCCACGCCACACGGGGGAAGGCTTTGCCTCTGCTATTACCAAATTAGGGTTTATTTTCAAAAAGATAATGTTTACAAAGAGTCATTACATTACATTACATTACATTATATCACGACTCCACCAGGGGGATTAGAATGCGCATTTATATATATATATATATATATATATACTGATGCACGGTAACAATAAAGAGCTTATGTCATGTATAGGATGACAACAGATCAAAATACACATTGAATGGATATATGAGCTTAGCTGTGAAATCTGATTGCTCAATATCTATTTCATATTATTCCTGAATACATTTGCAGATTATGTACCTTATACATGTAATGTAAAGCATATTTTTGCCCCAATGGCTTTTTTAAATAGACATACTGAAGTTGCCATCTGATGCATTCTGAACCAGATGATTTAACACAGAGTAAAGTGCAGTGAGTGCAAGGCTTCTTTTTTTCCTTCACGAATGAATTAAAGCACTCTGACCTGAAGTAGATACACATAGAGTGCAGATGGACACACACACACACACACACACACACACACACACGCACACACAGGCCTGTAGAGATATGGAGGAGAGAGATATGAGATGTGGGCTGATAATAGGAGTGTCATGCCGTGGCAGAGAGCCTACAGTGCATCATACATACCAACAGACCCCATCACTCTCTTTCTCAGACACACACTCACACACCCTCATGCTGGTAACGGCACCGCCTGTTGTCTGTCAGAGATCTGAGCTCAAACAAAGTGCTTTTGTGATATCCGGCGGTGGAGGTGGTGCTGATAGCATTTGTGTGCGTGTGTATGTGCACATGCACGAGTGTGTGCCTGTGTGTATATATATGTGTGTGTGTGTGTGTGTGTGTGTCTGTGTGTATATATATATGTGTGTGTGTGCATATATGTGTGTGTGTGTGTGTGTGTGTGCGTGTGTGCATTGTCAACCAGTGGTGTAATCTGTATGTCAGATGGGGCCTTTCCACTTTCCACAAAAGAAAGGCCAGCACAGAGCAAATTCCCACAGACAGAGAGAGTTGTGAACACACACTCAGATACACGTACACAATGGACTGAGAACACCCAGAGAGCCCTCATGTGAGATTAACCACATCCCGATGTAGCCCTGGTTCCTTTCACACCAGAAGCACACACACACACACACACACACACACACACACACACACACACACACACACACACACACACACACACACACACACACACAGATAACAGAGGCCTGATCTTTACTTGACAGCTCGACTGCTTCCAAGCTGCTTTCTTCCCTCCTCCACTCTTTCCTCACCTCACCCCCCCCACCCCCCTTCTTCCTTTCATCCCTCTCTCTTCCACCTCCTCATCCGCACGTCTGTTTCCAGTTGCTTTCTTTCACTCTTCTCCTGGGCTGTATTCTCCTCCTTTCATCACTCTCACTGTGGTAGCCCCGGTAAGTGTGTGTGTGTGTGTGTGTGCGTGGGTATGTGTCTATGTATGTATGTGTGTGTGTGTGAGTGTGTGTGTGTGTGTGTGTGTGTGTGTGTGTCTATGTATGTATGTGTATGTGTGTGTGTGTGTGTGTGTGTAGTGTGTACGCGTGTGTTTGTGTGTGTGTGTGTGTGTATGTATGTATGTATGTATGTATGTGTGTGTGTGTGTGTGTATGTGTATGTGTGTGTGTATTTTTATCACTCCTCCAGCAGGTTGGCCCGTGCGATGGCTGAGTGACGGGCGGCAAGTTTGGGCATAATGGCTCCTCTCCACGCGCACGAAAAAAAAAATTACCTGAGCGCTCGCATCTGCCACCTGCAGCTCAGGCCCATTCATCACGCCCTCACACACAAGACTCGCTGTGACGCCACGCAGCGCCCGCAACAATGATTTATCACCCCATACCGAGCCACATTACGGGGGAAAAATCATAAATAGTCATAGATATGAGCTTGAAGTGTGGGAAGTCGGCTAAATTGCGCACAAGCAGATTGCTGTGAGGAGCCTTGGCAGCTGTGCCCATTTCATTAAGCCATAATGATGTGCACTATCACTCGATAATTGTGTGATAAATTAGGCCTTTCAGTTTTTGCCTTCTATGTGTTGTGCGGAAATGTTCACATTAAAGGATGCTTGTGAGTGATTAGAAGGATCTTGTCATAGACAGCGTCACACCATAAATGTCTACACTACTCCTAGCTTGACTGCGTGGGCTTACTGTAAGGGAGCTGAGCCCTGCTACAGAAAGACTGATCCTTTTTATTAGAGTAACTTGGGTTTTTTAATGTCTGAGATTATAATGTGCAATTTTCTCAGACCATAAAATGAGTTACTTCCCTACCATCTTAGATCAAATTATTCCTGTTCTGTGGTTAGCATGCTGTGTTAGCGGAAGCATAATGCATTATGGGAAGGCAATATATGTGAGTCAGAGGCGGTGTGAAGCATTGTGTGTGTGTGTAAAGGGGAAGTGTTAGCGTTAGCTTTTAGCTCACTGCACTGGCCTTCAGTCCCAGGGGTCAGAGTGAGGACTTCAGTCACCCTTCGTTAGACTTACATTTGCTAGGGTCTTCTTGGTGCCACTCGGCACACACTCCTACACACACACACACACACACACACAGTTGGCCCTGTCAACCTCTGTGACATATCACATTAGACTCACATCTTGTCCTGACATCTACCAAATCCCTCCCAGAAAGAGAGGAGGTGGAGAGGGTGTGTGTGGGTGTCTGGGGTGAGGGGGTGGGGTGAACCTGAAGGAAAGGCTAACTGTGGGAGCTGTGAGTGTACTGTATCTGTGTGCGGAGGAGAGTGTATGTGCGGCACTGGGGGGAGGGAGGGAGAATATAGGCAGATGCAAAGCCATTCTGACACCATGTACGTATCCGGCACGCCTCAGCGGCCTCATTAAAGGACTGGACCAGAGAGGGACTGCGGGTTCACGGAAGAGAGAGAGAGAGAGAGAGAGAGGAACGGATGTCCTCTGGCACCAGGCTCAGGTGATTTTCTGCATGGCTAGAGCAAGGGGCGGGTGGTGCTTGGACGCGCAGTATGCGGTCTGGTTCAAGCGCCTCCCAGGCCTAAAAGAACGGTAACAACACTTCCTTGGCACCCCTTGGTGCTTCATTAATGAACTGCGGCTGTATAAGAATACACTGACGACCCTGTGTGTGTGTGTGTGTGTGTGTGTGTCTGTGTGTGTGTGAATGTGTGTGTGTGGGAAGAGGTCAAGTAGGGTGTGTAATTAGTCATCAATTGAGGCCCACACACAGACTCAGATAAATGGCAGCACACCTGTCACAACATAGGAAGATGCTCAAGCCTCAGTTGCACCTGTGCGTGGGTGTTTGTGTGCATGGGAGAGAGAGGGAAGGATGGAGTGAGGGGGAGAGAAAGTCTGTGTGTGTGTGTGTGTGTGTGTGTGTGTGTGTGTGTGTGTCTGTGTGTCTATGTGTGTGTGTGTGTGTGTGTGTGTGTGTGCAAGCATGCATGTATTGTTCTCTCACAGCCTACACAACCACACATTACAATGCATTCCCCGGTGCAGAGGATTGCAGTCATGGCCCCATTAATCACTAGAGAGGTCCCTGTATATATGTGTGTGTGTTTGTGTGTGTGTGTGTGTGTGCGTGTGAGTGGGTTCTATGTGTGTGTGACTGTAACCCAGCGTTCTTATTAGTTAGGGTGTACATCGCACAAAAGGACGGAGGTCTGCATGGATCACCAAGTCCATTTATCTCATGAGATCTGTTCCACTACGGAGCAGTTTCATTAGCTGCAGGCTCTCCAAGCTCTGTAGAATTCTGAAATGCACATACACACACACCCAACACACACATACACACACACACACTTACACATACCAGTGCACACACACACAAATAATGAACACATACACTGACACACAAATGAAATGCAATATATACCACAATACACACATACTAATAAAA
>PYXC01001974.1:2010000-2025000 GCA_015244755.2 Tenualosa ilisha | reverse complement strand
GACCAATTGCGTGTATACCCGTAATAGCATTAGTGATTTGGAAATACTGGCCAGAGTGACAGTAACTCAACTAAGCTTGCTAATAATCTCATAGCTCTAAACCAGGAGTGGGCAAACTACGGCCCGGAGGTCAGTTGCAGCCCTCTCTTTCATGTGCTCTCTTTCATGTGGCCCGCCATGAAGTCAAAACATGTAATTTAATGTGGCTCGTTGTTACGTTAATCTAATATGATACTGTAGGCCTAGTGTATAGCTACCGCACATGATAGTTTCAGTACTGGTGTGACATGTTTGTCAATAGTATCATTAAACCGTGTAGCATTAGACGGCCTGCAGGTTTTCTGATCTCAGTCGCTCTCAGTCGATCTTCAGTTGCCTTTTCACTTGAAGCTGGTTAAAAACTAGTGCTCTTAATTTTGCACTGGCCCCTTGGCCACCCTTGCTGTAGACAATGCTATCAACTGCACAACTGCACACGTCCCTATAATGATTAGGCAACACTGGCCAAAGATATCCCTGAGCCTCCATTAGTGATACTGCATGTGCTCCATTGTGTTACCTCTTTGGGCACTGGCTCATCACACTACAGTGTTTAAACAGAGAGCCAAGTTTGTTTGTGTCCCCGATGAAATCAATATTCATGATGTCTCTTGAATTAATTGGCCTTGCGTTATTTACGCAGCCTGGAGACCCAGGCCAACCTCTTGGAGAAAGGCGGGGGGGGGACCTTTTTGATGAGACGCCGGGGCTGTGCTTCACACACAATGGCAATTAACTAGCATGCGTGTTCCTACTGATAATTACCATCATGGCGTGTGTGTAAACAATCTATTGTGCATAATGTGAGGTCAGCCATACAAGGGTCAGTCCTCTGTGGATTGCATGACTGTCTTTTCATTCTCTCTTTCTTTTTTCTTCTTCTCTGTCTCTTTTTCTCCCTCCCTCATTTTCTCTCTCTCATCCATCAGTTGTTTGTCAGTAATTGACGGTCTTATTTTAGACATGGAAACATGTGGCCCTTTTAAGATTCTCTGCTCATCGCCATGGCAACGGCTTCACGTTCTCTACAGATGTGGTTGCCATTAGCCATTAAAGGTGTGTGTTTAAATGTGTGTGTTTGTGTGGGTGAGTGTGTGTGTGTGTGTGTGTGTGTGTGTGCATGCACACACACACTTACATCACATCACTGAGGGCAGCATAATTAAGCCGAGTCGCTTTCACTTTGAAGTAACCAGGAAAGGAATATTTACACAATTTAGATATGAAATGCCCTGACTCTCGTCATCCTTTGTCCAACTGAACTTTTCCCCCTACCCCCGCAAGTGGGATCACTGTGATTAATTCTAAAAACACAGGTCTCCTTGGAGGGGGAGCTCGCCGTACTAAACAAGAAGCACATCCTAATTCCCACTGTTTATTTGAGTCAGGAAAGCCTGTCCACCAAATGCCTGAGTCACCTCCAAAAGCTGCCTGTCTTCCTTTTGAAGTAGAGGGAAATGAAGGGGATGGCTTGGCCTCTGAGAAGTTAGTCCTGGAATGGTTATCTGAGCCTCTTTCTCTCTTCTTTAGTGACATGCCCAGTGGTAAAAGTGTAATGCCGGTGTGTCCTTCATGTTCACACAACCTCGAGGCTGTGCGAGTGTGTATTACATTATATTTCTCATTGCATGCATTGCCAAATGATGGCATGCACAATGTAAATCCTGCAATGATTGCATGTGCATATACAGTATTCTAATCAGAAAGGCTACTGTATGCAACACACTGTGACATGCAAGCATGCTAAATCCTAAAAGTGCATGTGAGAGAGAGACAGACAAAGAGAGAGAGAGAGAGAGAGAGAGAGAGAGAGAGAGAGAGAGAGAGAGAGATTTTGTGAGTGACCATGGTATGTCTATCTACAGTACAACTACAGCCCTCCTGAACTGTAACACAGCCGCATGTTGTGGCCCACTATGGAACCCTGTCTTGGGGACTTGGCATGGATGCTTACATGGCCAAAGGAACTCTAGCTGGCAACACAGGCAGATCAAAGAGGTGAAAATGTCAAGAGCATGAACCAGTGCCGAGCTGTGTGCCCCCCCCCCCCCACAACACACACGCACGCACACACACACACACACACACACAGAGACACACACACAGCTTTTATGGAGCAGTTACTGCACCTCCGAATGACTCGTGAGGACAGTTATGATTCATCTCTCCTTTCTATGGTGAAATTTATTCAGTGTCACCGCTGTGGCAAGGCCCCATAAACTACAAATGGTTGCTGTGCAACCGCAAACATTATTCTGTATCTATGGAGGAGCCAAGCACTATTCATGACTATTAGGCAGTGCATATTCTAACTGAGGATACAATGGCATCACATACATCATGCACACAGAGCAGTAAGAGAAAAAAGTTTGGGGGAAAACAGTGGAGTCGTATTTTTGACACTGTCTTTGCAGAATATAGTGTGTGTTTACTGACTGCCTACAATGCACAATGCATAATATCCTTGCGCCTCATTGTGCATGTGTATGATTCATACATATTATGTATGCATGTCCTCAATTCTCTCTCTCTCTCTGTGTGTGTGTGTGTGTGTGTGTGTGTGTGTTTGTGTGTGTGTGTGTGTGTGTGAAAAAGAAAGAGGGGTAAGGAAAGAGTCTTCCATGGCCCAAATTAGATTGTGTGTGAGAGAAATTCAGTCAAGTGTGACAAGTCATCTGTTCTGACACTTTATGCCTACATTCTCCCCTTCTGTTCATCATGCACAAACACACATGTGCACACTCACACACACACGCACACACACACACACACACGTTCATACACAAGCACACACACACACACACACACACACAGACACGCACACCGACACACACAGGAGGGAGAGAGAGAGTGAGAGAGAGAGAGAGTGTGAGAGAGAGAGTCTCAGACTTAAACATATACTGCAAAGATGTGTGGATGAAAGACTATTTGAAGTCCCGAGTGCAGAGGAAATGGCAAGAGGCCCCAGACAGGGAGATGATAGGAGCCCCAGCACCCAGAGAGGATTTATGGAGAATCAAAAACACATTAGGAGAGAGTGGACAGCAGACCTGGACGGTGCAGAGCATACACAATGAGAAAAGCATACACACACACACACACACACACCACACACACACACACACACACACGTACACACACACACAAGACCAACCAACACACAACACACACACACAACACCACAAACACACACACACACACACACGGGCAAATATACCAGACACCAAAAATATACACACGCACATATTCATACACACATGCACACAAACAAACACACAACTTACATACATACACAAGAGAGCAGATCAATGAGCTTCAACAGCTAATCTATGAACATGCCTTGGAGACAATGATGTCGTGCTCTGGGCCAAGTTTATCAATAATGACAGATCTCACACACACACGACACACACACACACACACACACACACACACTCTATGTAATGCCCACAGAGGGACACAGATGCAGGCATTTTCCTGTCCTAGTGACATCATCAGTGGGGGATGTGATGCTGGAGGCTATACTCTCACTGATGCCTGTGGCAACACGTCCAGTGGGGTCAGTCACACGTAACTTTACAAAGATAAAGGTCAGGAACAGTGAATAACAAGAAATACAAAATAGGCAAAGTAAACAAAATGATGATTGAAAAAACAAACAAAAAAACCCATCATTTTTAGAGAAATAAGCAGCTGTAGCTGCAGAGGACAGAGCTCAAACCCACGTCGGACCGAACCACACCAGAACCGAACCAAGTGTTCCAAATGTGTTTAACACCTACACACAGAGACTGGCAATCCCCCTTATTCAAGAGCCGTTTCCGAGTCAAACTTCACTGACCAACAGCTAGGTTTTCTGACTGCAGGTAGTGCAATTACTGTATGGGTTTTAAAGTTAGAGATAAGAGAGTGTTGAATGAGTTGAGACTCAGTGCAAGTGAGTAAATTTGTGAGTGAGTGTGTGTGTGTGAACGTGCATTTATGCACATACGTACACTATGTCACTGAGTTAGGCTCTGTGACCCAAAAATGCATGGGGTCAAAAGTTTGCATGCAAATTTTTTTCTGTATTTGCATACGTGAGTCTCAGTGTGAGTGTGTGTGTATGTGTGTGTGTGGTGTGTGTGTGTGTGTGTGTGTGTGTGCTCACACACCTATCTGACTCACTGACTGAGGGGTGTGATAATTGGGCCTTATTTGAAAACCAAATCTGAGCGTTTGGTTTGTCTAATGCCACATTAAACACACAAACCTACTAAGCTCAAAATACACACAGCAGGTCAAGCAGGCCAATATGCACATGCATGCATGCACACACAAGAACAGACACAAGCGTGCACATACACACACACACACACACACACACACACACACACACACACACACACACACACACACACACACAGCACCTCCTGCTGAGCACATTCACTCTGATTACAATCAGATAAAGTACAGTCAATGCACCACTAAAGAAAACAATGCCTGCTTCCCGTATTTGACTTTTATTGGGCAAATGAGTACCAGAGAAATAGAGAGACAAATGAGAGAGAGAGAGAGAGAGAGAGAGAGAGAGAGAGAGAAGAGATGAGAGAGAGAGAGAGGGAGAAAGAGAGAGAGAAAGAGGGAGAGAGAGAGGGGTAAAATTCATCTCGCATTACTGTTCTCTGACCTCAACTATACTCCGGAAGCCTCACTTACACAAGATATGCAAAAATACACAAAAGCTGAAAGGAACACACACACACACACACACACACACACACACACACACACACACACTCACTCACTCTCTCTCTCTATCCCTCTCTCTGGTTATGAAACCAGCACAGGTGCAAACGCACTACCCATTCAAGCATTCTTCCTTTTTCTGAACCTGCTGCACTTTTGAATGCAATATGACACACACACACAGAGAGAGAGAGAGAGAGAGAGAGAGAGAGAGAGAGAGAGAGAGAGAGAGAGAGAGAGATGATTTGGCATGTGGCGCGTGCTTGGCAGTGTGGGGTGATGGCTGCGGCTGATTGCGGTGTTGCAATGGCCGGTGATTTGGCTGCCAGTGGTGGCTCTGCAGGGCGGGGTGCCTCTGCCTGCAGCACTGACTCAGACCTCCGCCTCTGCTACTGATGCCGCTCTGCTCTCTCTCTCTCTCTCTCTCTCTTTCTCCCTCACTCTTTTGCACTCTCTACTAATCTCTCTGTTTTCTTTTGAGACCTTTCTTTCTCTCTCTCTCTCTCTTTCTCATTATTTCTCTCTAACCAAATCCCTCACTGTTCTGTCCATTCTCATCCTCTCTCTCTCTCTCTCTCTCTCTCAGATTCTGTTATTGTGTCTCTTGCTAGCGGGCATAGGGGCCAGATGGAGCCCTGGGGAATCAGGTATAAGGGGATCGGTGGAGATGAACAAACACAGCACACAGGAAGTGCTGCTTCTTCACTGCAATGCAGGGAGGAGCTCCTATAGATCCTCCACCTATCTGAGTCACTGTAGGCCTGAAACCTGAACCCGGAGTGCAGGACATGGAAGGTCTACTAAAGAATGGCAGGTAAGCAAGACCTGGAACAAGCCAGAGAAATATACTTGCTGTATGTGCTATTTGTATGTCTATGTGTGTGTTCAATCACTTTTCTTGTATAAGTTGGGTTTATATATGATGTTTGTATGTATGTGCATATAGCTTATGTCTTTGTCTTCTGTTTGTCTTAATGGACTGATGACCTATAATGGGGAAGGGTGTGACGAACCCCTTAGGTCTGTCTGCTATTCCCCCTGCTTTCTGTGTCTGTATGTGCAGGGGTGTGTTTGCGTATGCATTCGTGTGCATGTGGCTGTGTCTCGTCTCAGGTGCTGATTATTCTCCGTCCCACCCGTCCTCAGAGGCGCGTCCGTCTGCTACAAAAGGCCCGCTCTTCCGCACTCCAGAGAGATGGGAGAACAGCTGACAGTTTGTTACGGGGGAATAAAAATTCATCCTTTTTGTAACTTTGTGCCGTTCTCCTGTTAATTCTTGTAACATCCCCCAGCCAGCTGTAAGATGGGTGACTGGGCTAATTGAGGAGATCACATGCGTCTGCTACATTCTCCCAAACATATTCTGCACTACAATTCTCACCATGTTCAGGGCTCTGGGGATCTGCTCTCTGCATTGTGTCCTTTTTGCCAAAAAAGAAAACACCTGATTTCAATTGGGTCACAGTCTGGATGCAATTTGGAGCAGCATGGGGTCAAGGAGAAAGAGAGGTGTCTGGCTTCTAGCTTTGACTATGCTTGGGCCAAACGCACAGGGACAGAGTGGGGCGGCATGGCATGTCATGTTGGTGTTTTTTTTGTTTTGCTTTGTTTTGTTGTTTTGTTTTGTTTTGTTTTGTTTGGGGCAAGACAGAGCAGACTCACTCACCTGATGCCTTTGATCTGTGCAATGCTGTGTTGGGAGATTCTGGACAGTGCTGAGATCACCTACAAAAAGACAGAGGATCCATGGTTAGAGAACAGTGAAGCAGACACACACACACACACACACACACACGCACACACACACAGAAACAGAGAACAGGAAATGAGACAAGAGAAATATTATGTCTAAGACAGAGGCTGTCCAAGCTGCCTTCATATTTGGGTGAAATGTTAACATCCAGAACACAGAGCGTTTCCACAGAGCACAAGTGATTTAATCCCCCAGTGGATGTGGGCCAAACACACACCAACACACACCAACAGTGTCCATCTCAATGGTATTGCTCTGGAAGGAGAGGCTTCCAGAACACCTTTGCACTGTGAGTGTGTGTGTATATGTGTGTAAGCATGTATTTATACATGCGCGAGTCGGCATCTGTGTGTGTGTGTGTGTGTGTGTGTGTGCGTGCATTTGTTTTGATATGTGTCGCTGTGCTAAAGTGGTTAGTGACACCACAGATATGATGACATCCGGGAACATGTGGCGCCAATACTCACCACCGCCCTTCAGCCCCCTCTCGCATGTGTGTGTGTGTGTGTGTGTGTGTGTGTGTGTGTGTATGAATGTGTGTGCATGTCTCCATATGACATGGATCACTTCCTGCATCATTTTCCCATCCCATTTCCATCCCCCTGACACACAAACACTCCCTCTCTCTCTCTCTCTCTCTCCTGTGTGGATTGCGGAGGTTAAACGCATGTGCTATTTAAACTGATTTAGCGCCACTCATGAGTCACATGTGAGAGGGCTTATTGGGGGATGCTATGGAAGCTTCCAGATGGTGAGCTGGAGGGTTGTGAGAGTGAAGAATACACACATATCCTCTCCCTCTGACACACACACACACACACACAACACACACACACACAACACACACACACACACATACACTTGTGCTTGTGCATCTCCGCCTCATTACGTGCTTATGGTTCTGTTTGTGCCTCTTTTGCCTGCTACCATGGCGATACCAGCTGTCTTACTTTGCAGGGTGTGTTGGTTTGTGTGTGTGTGTGTGTGTATGTGGGTGTTTGTGAACTCCAAGGTTATGCGAGTGTGACAGCCTCTATGGGAGAACTGCTCTCTCATTTTAGATTCTCAATAAAGCAAAATCACACACACACACACACACACTCGCACACACAAGCTTTGACAAACTCTTACTGAAGGCAGTGTGTAAACTCGACAGTGCTTCATAAGCTCTCAATAGCGTGCACTTACTGATCCACACCTGTAACAACCTTCTCAAAGGGTCAAGGACTGCCGCAAAGCTCAAAAGCCGCCAGTTACACAAGCTGTTCCATTTTGTACACTGGTAAACACACACACACACACAATACAGTGGAGCTGCATGGGGTGTTGCAAGGGCAATTATTTAAAGACAAGATACATCCTGTGATATCTAAGAATTCTGAGTGCTCTTGGTTAGCTACCCATGCCTCAGACCCGGCTGAGGGGCATTCAGGGCTGCAGGGCAGCACACAATGGGGCATAGTGTTAGCCCTGAACCACATCAGAAAACACATCAGAAAAAACTGCACTGCACAAGCAGAAAAAAGTCTCCCTCTATTTATTTGTGTGTCTGTAATATGTGTGTGTGTATGTACACTATGTGTGTGTGTGTGTGTGTGTGTGTGTGTCTGTGTGTGTTTGCCACACTAATGAATATTGCGCTGAGTAACATTCCAAACAATTATGATTGTTTGCCTAAATAGGCTTCAGTGCAAAAAAGAAATAAATAATTAAATAAAAATAGAACAAGGAAATCACATAATTATGCTATTATGCCTGGCATTATAAAACTCCCAACACAGAGGAACAGATGGCAACTACAGTCACTGATGGACAAAGACAAAAATCAAAACAAACAAAGACATGCTTTTTGATATGGGCCAGCTAGCACACGCTTGGTCCAACAACGCCATTGAATGTCATCACTCTTCACTTGTTTGACTCGTAGTTTACCTTTATAGTCCTTCATTGCTGAGTGTTAAATCCAGTGTGTGTGTGTGAGTGTCTGTGTGTGTGTGTGTTTGTGTGTATGTGTGTGTGTGTGTGTGTGTGTGTGTGTGTGTGTGTGTGTGTGTGTGTGTGAATGTCTGTGTGTGTGTGTGTTTGTGTGTCTGTCTGTGTGTGTGTGTGTGTGTGTGTGATTTGTTGATGGCTGACAGGCATTTGCCTGTCTGATGGCTTGTATTTGCTGAGTGAGTAAACAGACATTTGCTACCTGTGGCACGTGGAGCCTGGTTGATTTTCTTAAACATTCAAACGATGTCTCTCCATCCCTCAACACACCACTGCTTGCTTCCGCACAAGAGTAATGACGGCACGGAAATCGATAGCACTGCATTACTTTTCTGTGTGTGTGTGGTGTGTGTGTGTGTGTGTGTGTGGTGTGTGTGTGTGTGTGTGTGAGGCTCCTGTCTCTGCTCTTCATGCATCGGTGGATAATAGGTATAAATATTAATGGAGCGGCATCACTAACACATACCACACACACACACACACACACACACACACACACACACACACACACACACACACACCACACACACACACACACACACACACACACACACACACACACACACACACACACACACACACACTCCCTCAGAAAGTCTGGCTTTTATCATTTATCTCTTTTCATTTTTCCTCTTCTCATTTTTCTCCACATTCAGCGTTCCCTCCCGCCCACTCTACTCCATCACTCTCACTCTTCCTCCCAACCTCAATTCATCCCATCTTCTCTCAGGTGTAACCACTCTCTTGCTCTCTCCCTTTCACTCTCTTTCTGACTTTCCATCTCTCTCTCTCTCTCTCTCTCTCTGTCTGTGTGTCTCAGTGGGGTGTTCTGATACTTCCGTCCTCAAAAGCTCAGATGGGCAAAAGCACACACACACATTAAAGCAATCATGCAATTAACCCACCACCATCCAGACAGACCTCCATAATGTCTCTGCTATTACACCTACTCCAAACACACACACACACATGCACGCACGCACGCACGCACGCACACACACACACACACACACACACACACACACACACACACACACACACACACACACACACACAGTGCGCAAACATACAACATTCACATCTGCACTTACTTTCCTCTTCAAAGGCTGCAGTAATGGAATCTTCAGGGCCCTCAGCAAAGTCACATGTACACACATTCACACACACACAAGCACTTTAAAACACACACACACACACACACACACTCATATTGCTCATTGCTCATGTTGAGCGACAGATAGAGGATGCATTTGTGTGCAAGTCTCATCTGTAATGCATGGCAATGTTGATGGTTATGGAATATAAATGTTTGCCAACACAGGAGCGCTCCCATGTCCTTCCCCTGAGAGCCTTCACTGCCTACTGTTACAGCTGGGCCACCTGAACATGTATGAACACACACACAACATGGGGAGAGATGGAAGGAGGGAGGAGAGAGAGAACACAGAGAGGAAGAGAAAGGGTGTGGGGGATAAAAGAGAGAGAGCTAGAGAGATGGGAGGACAGAGAGAATGAGATGTGGAAAGACGAAGGGACTCAAAGAAGTGTGTGTGAGAGAGAGGAAGTGTGTGTTTGTGTGTGTGTGTGTGTGTGTGTGTGTGTGTGTGTGTGTGTGTGTGTGTGTGTGTTGGGGGGGCAGAGAGTGGAGAGGAAGTGCTAGCTATACATTATGTATGCATCAAACCAAAAGACAAGTACATTTACTGAATTGTTGAAATGAAACACACACCTACACACTCATCGAAACACACACACACACACACACACACACACACACACACGTTGAGTGTATTACTAGCTGTGATTTAGCTGTGGATGGTTTGTGTCCCAGTGGATGCGTGGGCCTATGGGCCAGGAGTGACACGCTGGTATGGGTCAATGAGGCGTGGCATGTTCTCCTGCTACCCTATCAAACTAGCCAAACTTGGGGGGTGGGGTGGGGTGGGGTAAGGGGGAGTACTGGGGATGAGAGTATCAGTGTGTATAACAGCAACATAGTGACATCTATTGTTTTTATGGATTAAGTTTATTGTCATGTCATAAGCGTTTATCTGCAACTAAATGAGGCAGTTAGGATGATAGAATATGATGGGTTTTATGTGTGTTTGTGTGTGTGTGTGTGTGTGTGTGTGTGCACAGAGCTGTGAAACAGATATTCGTATTTGGCTGTGCGTTTGTTATCATCTTGGCCGGAGTGGAGTTTATAAAAACCTCTCCAATGACACCATAGCTGCGTCTTTATTATGGGTTGTGTCTCACAGTCAGTGGTTGCCATGATACACTTGGCTCTCTGACACACCCACATCCCAGCTCAGAGGCTTTGGGCTGGCTGTCTGTCTGCCCACTAGCAGGATCAAAAGAGGAGTATTCACTTTGGCACGTGCCTGCACACACACACACACACACACACACACACAGAGCCACAGACACACACACACAGAGCCACACCCACAGACACAGCCAGACACACATATATACACACGCACGCACAGAGATACAGATACACACAAACACACACACACAAGCCGGAGAAATAACAACCAAGACACACACACACACACAGACACACACACGCACGCACGCACACACACACAAGCCAGAGAAATAACAACCAAGACACACACACACACACACACACTCAGACACACACACGCACGCATGCACACACACAGACACAGACACACACACACACATAAGCCAGAGCTATAACAACCCCAGGCCCAAGAGGAAGGATCGGGCTAATACTGCAGACAAAACACAATGTGTCTGTTCGACTGGCTCATAATCTCCATCCTCATGGGCACGACCAATGGGAAGTGTCCAATAGAAACCCCACAGAGAGGGCCCATATTAGACAACCCCACCACCTTCAATTCAGATGAAACGCATTCCTATTGTATTTGCTGATTTAATAAAGTTGCAGTCAATGCAAATGGCTCTGATAAATGGTGACAGTAGTGGTTCACTCATGACTGACTCCCCCTGGTCTCTCTCCCTCCCCCACTCTACACTTTGCACAGAGGGCATGTACACACGCTCAATTCAATACATGAGTCAATTCTAATGAATTAATGTGTCAATGAAATACCTAGCTGAGTGTGTGTGTGCGTGTGTGTGTGCGTGTGTGTGTGCGTGTGTGTGTGTTTTAAAGACAGCTTGCGTCCTTGTGGGGGGACAGAGTCCCATCCACTCTGCTAAGAGGGCCTTGGATAAAAGAGCAGTAACCTGATCTCATCTACACCGCATTACCAGTGACTGCACATGCTCCAGCTTATCATTAATGGACCACTCTCTCTCCCTCGCTCTTTCTCTCTCTCTCTATGATCCAATCCCTGTGTGTGTGTGTATGTTTACGTGTGTGTTTATGTGTGTGTGTGTGTGGTGTGTGCGTGTGTGTGTGTATATTTATGTATATATGCATGACATGCACAAATCTGACTCACTTATACCAATTACTACGCTTTTAGGCCATTTGTTTGTGCATACTTTCAGACCACTTGCTCGTGTGTGTGTGTGTGTGTGTGTGTGTGAGATAAACTGTTTATGCAAACACACACATATGCCAATAGGGTGGCACACAAAATGAGGATGTGACACAAAAGGATAATACCCAGTAATGATCTCTTCCATCAATGGTAGCCATCAATAAAACATAAGTGCAATGACTTTGATCTGAATGTCACACACACACGCACATACACACACACGCATATAACCTATATAAAACCCATGAGCCAGCAGGGAATATGCAGTGCCGCCCTTAAGTAGCCAGCATTTCTGCTGACCTATCTTGTGGTCAGCTAACAAACACGGCCTTTCTTCAGACCACTCAACTCCGTCTGTACTTGAGTTTGTGTGTGTATGTGTGTGTGTGTGTGAGAGAGAGAGAGAAAGAGAGAGAGAGGAGGGCATGGAAGATTCCTTAAGCCCTGAGTGATTTACTTACACAGCTGCATTATGTAGAAAAAAAAATGATGCAGACAACTTCTGTGTGTCTGTGTGTGTGTGTGTGTGTGTGTGTTTTAACTGTCTCCTGTCCTACTGAATGCTACGTTAATCTCCTGATTCTTTGGGTGGGAGTTCAGTAAGGGGTCAAACTGGAGATCGCGTGATGCCACTATGCCAAGCAGGGATAAATGCAGTAAGATGGCACGGGCATCGCACACACACCACACACACACACACACACACACCACACACACACACACACACACACATGCATACTCTTAATGATCACTCCTCTTATGAATCACAGTGTCAGTGTGTCCGAGCCAGAAGGGATTTGTCGCGTGCAGGACACTTAAAGCTCCGTGAGGAGCACTGAGCCTCTAAAGCCCACAGGCACTCTCACTCTCACTCTCTCTCTCCTTCCCTCTCTCTCTCTTTCTTTCGGTTTGTGTGTGTGTGTGTGTGTGTGTGTGTGTGTGTGTGTGTGTAACATGGGGTATGATAGCAGATTCTTGAAGTAAACAAAGGCAACACATGAAGCATGTAATTGGGGTACACTCAAGCACACACACACACACACACACACACAGAGAGAGAGAGAGAAGAAAATGCCAAATCTCTCGATCGCTCAAACAGCGCTACCTTTCCTGCGAGTCACGCACAGCCTGCCTGTTTCAGGACCAAAACACCAAAACAAGACTGCTGATCCCTTTTCTTTGGCGGCTCCCTGCGTCTAACAGCATCCATAACAGCTCTGCTAATGGCTGGCAAACAGCCTTGCTAAGCCTGGCCCAGTTGTAACACAATCAAAAGTTGATTGCATGAGACTGCCAGAAAGGACAACCACACCGAATGGAGTCAAACACACACACACACACACACACACACACACACCACACACTATTCAAAGGAGGACTGGTTCCCCAACTGAGATGTTCTGTTAATACAGTTAAATGCAAGATGTGGAAGAGAGAGAGAGAGAGAGAAAGAGAGAGAGAGAGAGAGAGAGAGAGAAGCACTGAGAAACAGAGGTTCATTTCTGTATAAACACTGCCATCATCCAACAGCCAATGGAGGTAGTATTGCACAAGGCAAGCATGCAAATACCCCACTGTGCATGCACACACACAAGGACAAATGCCCACGCGCTGACCATACATAGCATGAAAGGTGCTGACACACACACACACACACACACGCACACACACACACACACACACACACACACACACACACACACACACAGATGACTATTTTCTCTCAGGATGCTGTGCCTTTGGCTCTCTATATTCCCATAATACATTAGTTGCCTGGATTCGAAGACAGCACACAGGCCATGGACATACTGTGTGTAGAGCACACACACACAAATACACACACACACACACACGCACACACACAGATGACTATCTTCTCTCAGGATGCTGTGCCTTTGGCTCTCTATATTCCCATAATACATTAATTGCCTGGATTCGAGGACAGCACACAGGCCATGGACATACTGTGTGTACAGCACACACACACACACACACACACACATATGCACATGCAAAACCCTTGTATAAATGGTTTAACCGTGGCTTCAGCCTTTGCATTATAAAGCCATTCAATGGAAGCTCATCCACAAAGTAACTCAAGGAGAATCAGACTGCCCCCCCCCCCCCCTCCTGTTCTCTAGTCCTTCCTCTGATGACATCAGTCCCAGGGCAGAAGATCACAGAGATTGTGGATGTCGAGTTTAAGGGGTGAAGTAGCAGGGAGACTGTGGGCATAACACACTCTGAGTGGCTGTTTGAATATCAACACGGTGTGTTTAAAAAGAGGGACCGTAACAGCAGCAACAGCTGGACTAACGAGTAAACAGACCGGACAAAGATAAAAGAGAGGAGAGAGAGAGAGAGCGAGAGAGAGAGAGATGAGATATGAGAGACAGATGGTGAAAGGGACTGTCGGAGCTAAGAGGAGGTGAAGAGGTTCTTGAGCTGAATGTTTATGAGAGGAGAGATAAAGGCAGATAGAGGGAAGGAGGAAAAAGAAGAGATTGAGGATGGATAGACAAACACGAGAGGAAAACAAAACGGAAAGTAAGAGAAACATAGAACACAGAAAGAAAGAGAGAGAGAGAAAGAGAAACAGTCACTGAGGAGCTGTGCTTGGCTGCCTGAGCTAGCTGCTACGCGGACGCCGGCGGTATAAAAAACCGCACACAAGCTCCAGTTTATGCTGCCTCTCTAAACAGAGGAAATGAGAGGCTGGCCCTGCCAGAGCACTCCTGCCTGCCTTCTCTCCTTCCCTCTCTCTCTCTCTCCTTCCTTCACGCTACCTCTCTCTGAGCTCTCGCTCCTTCGCTCCTTCACTCCTTCCCTCGTTCGCTCACACAGCCCAGGCCTTGTCCCTGGGTTCTGTGGGCTTGCAGCTTAGCTGAGCCAGCCAAGGCCAGTGGAGCGAAACTGTGTTTGTGCAGGAGGAGCCGCGCCTTGGGTCCCAGGACCGGAGCACTTCAGAAGGGGAGGAAGAGAGAGAGAAGTGGGGGTGGGGGG
>PYXC01001974.1:1970000-2000000 GCA_015244755.2 Tenualosa ilisha | reverse complement strand
CCTTATTCCAGAGCTGCAGTAACCCCTCTCCTCCCTCCCCCTCCCTCCATTGCCCTTTACCTTCCTACACACTTAGGCGAGTTTGAGCAGCCAGAAATCCATTAAGTTGTCAACGACTGATTTTGAAGAAAAGAACGCGAGAACGACTTCACCTCACCGCGGCATAAAGGGAAAGCCAAATCCGTACACGCATATTAAAGGGCAACAAAGCACAACACGGTCTCTCTTTAGACGCCCCCCATACTCACCCACCCACTCACCCAGCGTTTTCCCTCCACCCCGACTACCACAGATGCACTCTGGGAAGGACGCATTTTTGCTTGTTTATGTTAATACTGTGCTTTTTCCTCTCCCAGGCAGGATGCGGGTCTGTATTTTAATGGAATGGCCTTAATACCGCAGCTGAGGGTGGACGAGGTGCTGAAGTGGGTAAAGTCAGGCTTTCTGCAGGGTGGCTCATTTCACACACACACACACACACCATGTTTCCTTTAAAAGCATTCTCACACCACGACTCTGTGCCCCGTGGGACAGGAACACACACATAGAGTAGGGTGTGTGTGTGTGTGTGTGTGTGTGTGTATGAGAAAGGAGGGGAGAGAAGATAGTTGTTAGTTGTGGATAAGTGGCAGAGTGTGAATCCTGTCTGCGGCCTACAATGTGTTATGGAAGAGATGCCAGATTATGCGCTGAAGCAGAGGGAAGTTTCACAGATACACACACACACACACACAGAGATCCTCTCCTCCTCCATGTGCTCACACATACACAAACACACACACACACACAGATAAGCTTTTTTTCCTGTCTTCTCTTCTCTTGCATTCACAACCTGTTCACACACACCCACAGACAATAACATGTCTCACTATATAGGAGCAGACATGAGCACACCCACACAAAAACAACACTGTATACTGACGCACACACACACACACACACAATCAAAGATAAAACTGTGTCCTGTGTAACATTTTTTGCCAGCTTACGTTTGTAGAAAGATATGTTTGTAGGATTTTGGCTTGCCTACCACAAGAACAACCCACTGGGGAGGCAGTATTTATTTAATTATGTGATATCTTAATTATTCTCTCTCTCCTCTCTCTCACACACACACACACACACAGATGTTCACAAATCTACACACAAATACACACACACACACAGTTCTGTGATGGCTGCTTTTAATATTATTGTGATGTCTCGTTCCTCCCAGGACTAAGCTGACCTCTGTGTCACTCCACACAACACCGAAATAACAATAACCTAGAGAGGGAGAGGCACAGGACACAGGACACACACACACACACACACTTTCACACACACATACACACACACGCACACACACACACTTTCACACACGTTCACAAAACAATGCCGCTGAGCAGAAGCCTCTGCTGGGCCAAGGGCAAGTCATATCAATTTAAATTACGTCTCCCTTCATTCCAAAACAACACTCCACGATAGCCACAGCCCCTCGCAGAACAAACAGGATGATAAATCACTGCTGTGTCTTATCCGCGCTCTCTCTCTCTCACACACACACACACACGCGTGCATGCACGCACGCACGCACACACACTCACATGAGCGTGCACGTGCGCACACACACATGCACAAGCCACACACACACACGCACACAGATCCTTCCCTTCTCCCTGTATTTCCTCACAATGTAACACAATTAATAGCACCCTACATCCCCACAATAGCCAATGATGCAAGATGTAAGTGCTGTGTTAGATTGCATTAGCCTCCTTTTGGGCTGCGCTAGTCTCTCTGGCAGCTCGTCTGACAGCAACATGCAAAGGAGAATGAGAGTGGCAGGGGAACATTACAAGATGGTTACATAAATAAATGATGTCTAAATGTTTGGGAGAGAAACAGGGAAAGAAAGTTAGAGAAGGGGAGGGGAGAGAGAAAGAGAGAGAGAGAGACGGAGAGAGGGAGGAACGAGGGAGGTGCACTTTACATGTGTTGTTACGGGGCACGTGCAGCGTGCACTTGAGTATGGTAAATGTATTTATTAGTAACACGGCGCGTTTCTCTCAGTGTGCACGCATGCATGTGTGATTATGAGTGTGTGTGTGAGCATGTGTACATACACTCTGGCAACATGTTAAAGTGTGTTTTAGCAGCCTGGGTGGGGTTGTGGAAACCTCATATTGGCAATCCAAAGCCTGGGCTGCCACCCCATCATCAATAGCCCACATCCGTCAGATTAACCAGCGCCAGGGTCAAAGTCAGAGCAAAGTCACTGACCAGCGCTATCGATGTTGCAGTCAGTGGGTCTGCCTTTTTAAAAGGGTAATTTTTATCTTATTTTACTGGCTGGCCTTGAATGTCTCAAAAGTCCTTCTGTGTTCCTTATTTAATGGCTCATTGACATTCAGGGGAATTTTCTTCTGTCAGACTCATGTCTGCTTTGCTAATCACAAAGCTTGTAGTCCTGGCCTGCAGACAGATGGACTGGCAGATACACACACACACACACACACACACACATACACACATAGACACACACAAATGTCTACATGCATTCAGTCACTGCACAAATGTCTTCTCAAAGTCCTGTGAAAACCCAGGAAGCACTCAGATGCGTATGGTGACACTGAAAGTTTATCTCAGAAAGAAAATGTACATAAATAAAACTAGTCACATCAACTTCAGCTTACAATCATATATGATATGCACTCTGAATCTGTCAGTCATTACATATTTCTGTGCGAAAAACATGGTCTCGACTTCCAGGGTCACATAATGTTAAATCAACAATCACCCGGATTAAATTGACAATCAAAGCCCTGTAAAGAGGCCAATCAGAACTCCTAATGAAACAAACTTGAGTATTAAGCCTGTGTATTATGAATAATCACACTCCACTGTGAGCTAAATTGGTGGTGAGGACGGGGGTACAGGGGTTGCTGTGTTTGCTGCAACGCTAGGCTAGGCTAGGCTAGACTAGGCAAGGCTAGGCTACGTGCTCAGCCTGTGGGCTTTCCCCAGTTAAATTACACAGAGCTGCCACAAGCACTTAGCGTTGATCTGCTCTTCAAAGCTGCCTCGCTGTGCAGTGGGAGAAAAGTGCTCGCGCTGCAAACGCTCTTATCGCTGCATCCAAATAATCCACTCCATCCCTCGCTCCAAGTCAAATAGTGGCGTTTCAGCAATGTTCTGGGCACGCGGAGCGGCCAAACAAGGGCTGTTTTTAAAAATAACAAGGGTTCTGGTGCAAGGTTCATTTAGCATGGAGAATGGGGAGAAGTTTGAAATTGAGGGTACGCAAAACACACGTGTGTGTTTTCAGAGTGTGTGTGTGTGTGTGTGTGTGTTTGTGTCTGCAGGGACTTGGTTTATGCACTATATGCTTGAGTGTATTTGTGAGTTTGTACAGGTGTGTGAAAACTGTGTTTTTATTTTTTTAAACATCAGAATGTGTGTTACATCATATGTGGTGTGCACTTTTTGTCTGCCCATGTGAGTGAGTGGATCATTCTGGGCGTGTATGAGATTGTAGGCCTATTCAGTGTGTGTGTGTGTGTGTGTGTGTGTGTGTGTGTGTGTGTGTGTATGTGTCTGAGAGACAGAAACACAGACAGTCCGACTCTCTCCACATCAGACGCCAACCACAACCATTATTATTCTGACGTCGAGTCTGGGCAGGGTCTCACCCCAGCAACTGTCTCCAGAACCCTGGCTGCCCAAATCATAAGAGACACAAGGACATCAGAAACACACACACACACACACACGCACACACACATACACACACACACACGCACACACACACTAACAGAGCACACCCGCACGGGTGAGAAAGGATCAGTGAGACATTCACACACAGAGAAAGAGAGAGACTACATCTATAAAACATAAAACTTTTCTTTTTTCGGACTGGGCCGACTGGATTTCCCATCATCCCCTCGCCTCGCCTGGAGAGCGAAAACATCAGAAGGGACCCAACAATACACCCCCATCGTTGTGTACCGCTGCGTGAGAGAGGTGAGGGAGGGAGAGAAGACAGCAGGGCTTTGCCTGTGCGAGAGTGTGAGAGAGAGACGAGGGTCAATCTGAGACAGCCGTGCCTAACACACGGCATATGTCTGGGTGCGGTCAGCTCTGTGTATGTTTGGGTGGGTGGGGCCGAGTTTGTATACGTTCTATGTCCAGACCAGAGGGTGTAAATTCCACTGTCTGTCCTAAAACAGCCTGCCTAATTCATCTGTGTGTGTGTGTGTGTGTGTGTGTGTGTGTGTGTGTGTGTAGCTGAGTTCGCCTGACTCAGAAATGAAGTCCTCATCTGCCATTCTACTTTCCCATATAGCCTCTGTGCCAAGCCACTTGCTCAGGTTTCAGGGAACCCCATTAGGAATGCCAGCGAATGACCAGAGACCGTCATCCCCCATCACTGACGCCGCCGTGTGACTTTTCCAACATCGCTCCTCTCCAGACTGACTCTGTCTCTCTCTCTCTATCACTCTCCCCAGAGGAAGCGCCAGTCATCGGCCTCCAAAGCTCTTAAACATGACTGAAGAGAACCACATGATGTGCATGATGGTGTGTGTGTGTGTGTGTGTGTGTGTGTGTGTGTGTTTGTGTGTGTGTATATGCATGAGTGCATGTGGGTGTTCTCTGTGGCTTCCCCGGGTGTCTCTTTGACATCAGGATACAGTATTTCTATGCCTGTCATACACTGGGCTTTTATAACGCTAATTCATCACGGCGCTCTACTTTCTGTCAAAGGAAAGGAAATCTCCCTCTCGTCCAGACAAACTGCTATCCACCTCTCCCCTCCTTTTCTTCCTCCTTTTTTTCCACTCTTCCTCCTCTTTGCCTCTCCGGTCTCCTATCTCTACAATCCTTACAGCATCATTCTTCTAGAATCATCTCCCCTCGTGCTCATTGACTGTATATAGACAATTCAAATCAAAACCTGTCGTGACGCTGCAAAATTCATCCTAACCTGAGTGCTTTTTTTGGAAGGGGTGGGGCCACTTTTGTGCCTGGAGACAGGCGCCGCTTGTTTTCTAAAAAAAGCCCCAGGGCTCAAATGGACCTTGCAGGCCTCCGTAGGCGACGGCTGCTGTCTGGCTGTTGAGGCTGGATTGATTGGGCTCTTACAAAAAGCACCTACCTGTTGTTTGAGCCTCTGCATTAGCGAGATGGCAATGGACTTAATTTGTTTAATGCCACAATGAGAGGGGAGAGCGGATGTGTTTAAATGTGTGTGTTTGTGTGTGTGCGTATGTGACTGTGAGAAACAGAGAGAGAGAGAGAGAGAGAGAGAGAGAGAGAGAGAGGGAGAGAGAGAGAGAGAGAGAGAGTGCTATTAATGTAATGCATTACAGTGCTTTTTAGTGCTTTTAGTTCTTGACAGCCTGGAGGTTCCTTCACCAGTACCCTGACAGCCACACAGCCACACAGCCACACAAATTCAGATAGAACAGAAAACTGCAAAGCTGCACAGCTTGGAGGACCGCAGGATGACACATTAACATCTAAACATAAACGCATCCGCATGGACTTATATAAAATAGGTTCCCCTACACACTGTGTATGCTACATTAGCTTAAATGCACCTGAGAGATGATGGCTAGGGCCATTGAAAGAAGAGAGAAGAGAGAAAGAGCGAGTGAATGGCAGAAAATGGGAGAGGAAGAGTGAGAGAGAAAAGTGCCATAGGAGACACAGCAGATGGAACTGAACATAAAAACAATATTACAGTTTCCAGATCACTGGCCTACATGCTGCTTAAATTACTTTTCTCTCTTCTGTCTGTCCTCTCTCTCTCTCTCAAGCTTTCTCTCTCTCTCCCTCTCTCATTCTTCCATCAGTGGGTGCTTGTTTTTCATACATCTGTGGGAAATTGGACTCCTGTTTCCCGATCACCACCAGCCCACAGCAGGAAATAGGATTTGTCAAACACACACACACATACACACACACACACACACACACACGCACGCAGACACAAGCACAAACACATGCACGCACACACAACACACACTTCTGGGCAGTCGCAGATGGGCACCATCCATCCATTCTGGTGACGTGTGACACTATGCGTTGTGTTAACCATCTGTACGATTCATCCTGTGTCCACTTGTGATGCCACTACCACCCAACTGTCCAGATGGTCTACAGAGGGTTGGGAGATGTGTGTATTGTGTACTTGTCTTGCATACTATTTTTAAAGTATCTCAACCAATGACTACAACAAGCATGCCAAAGCATCATGCACTACTTCAAGTAGAAAGACAACACCTAATGAGTTGGAAGGGGAACGGGTTAGTGGAATGTGGCTTTGATGTGTGAGAAATCGGCCCTGGAGACCGAACAGCAAAAAGGAAATGATTTCCTAATGGTGGTCGCAGATCATTATTGAGACTAATTCGATCACACAAACTCGTTCAGCGTCACCTTCAGGGAAAGGATGAAATGTGCCTAATATGGGCAGTTACTGCTCTTCAAGTTGGGTGTTATATAATTAACACACACACACACACACACAGAGAGAGAGAGAGAGAGAAAGAGAGAGAGAACGAGAGAAACAGAAGCTGTGATCTTAACTTCAGAACTGCTTGATAAAAGTTGGTTCGTTTTCTGAAGTAGCAGCAACCACAGAGCTGCCTAAGATTTCACTCTCTTTCTCTGTGCCTCCCTCTGGTAGTGTTTCCATGGCTACGGCAAGAAAAAGGGCTCCGGCCCCATAAAAACCTCAAGTGGAGTCCAGGGATGGAGGGATAAAGGGATGAGAGAGAGAGAGAGTGCTGCTGCGTTCTGCTGTCCCTGTCTGCAGTACTGTTCCTCTCTGGCCCCAGGCTTCCCACCTCCACTCACTCAGAACATAGCGCAGAGCACACACACACACACACACACACACACACAAACACATTTCTCTCCCATATGGTATCACACAGCACTGCACTCATTTGTTATCCCTTCTTTCCTCTCAGCACTTCATCGCTTTTTTAAATCTAATTCTACATTTAGCACACATGTGCCGTCTCTACTGAGGTACATGATGGCCAGAGAGGAGTCTAAAAGGAAATGAGTTTCTTCGAAATGACATCATACATATATATATATATATATATATAAACAAAACGAGACTGTTAGTTGAAAGACACACACATGCGCGTGCACACACACACCCACACACTCACAGACACACACACACACGCACATACACGCACACACCTGGAAGAGAGTGCTTATGGTTGCGGTTCACTAAAAAGCCCAGACAGAAGGTACTGATTTTATGAGAGAAAAGGATTTCTTGTATGAATGTAAGCGTTTAAACTTGAAAATTGTGTGTGGGTGTGTATCCATATCTGAGTGTGCTTAGGTGTGTGTGTGTGTGTGTGTGGTGCCCCAGATATCTTGTTGGTCCAGATGACCAGGTCAAGTGGACCTCATGTGTCCGTATGTGAGGGAGATTACAGCCGTGGTTCAACGCTAATCTCACACACAGAGTCCGGCCGGCACGGGCCGCTGCACCAGGGCTTTGTAAAGCGGAGATGAAGATAAACACACACACACACACAGACACACACACACAAAGACATTACATTTTTTTATTATTGCTGAGTTAATCTTCTGCCGTTGGCTGCCTCCATCATTCATGCAACCCTGTTTTCCACCCTGCGCCAACAGTCTTTCTGTCTGAGGCGGACACATTTATTGAGATCGCTCCCGGCCGCGGTGCTTTGTGCGAATGACGGAGCTAACCGCTTTCATTTGCAGCAAACGGTCATATAACAAATGACTTTTGATGGACTATAAAAGCTGTGATTAACTGCTGACTAAGTGGAGAGACTCAGCTTCTAGGGAGAGAGAGAGAGAGAGAGAGAGAGAGGGAAGTTCAACAAAGAGAGGTCGTTAAGAGACTTTTGAAGTCCAGCGCGTGATCATTTCTCGAATGAGCCTCTCTTAATTCATCTCGTAATTAGTTTCTTGGCTGTTTCACGCATCCAAAGGGAGTAAAGGAGATGTTTGATGTCTATAAGCAACAAGTTATTTTTTCTCCTTTCTTCCCTCTTTTGTTTTCAGAAACAAATAGAAGAGAGATGTTTGTTCCGCTAATCCATAACTCCCTCACTGCAGCAAAGATTCAGGTCAGCTCACAATATATGCCCCCACTCTGGTGTGTGTGTGTAAACAAAGAAACGGACAGCACATGAAACAAACACGCGCCCACACACAAACAAAGGCGCTCACTGCACACACTTTGAGTGGCAAGGGTCAACTAGGACAGGCGCACAATCTGTCAATCAAGCTCACTAATCTTCTAAGCTTGTCGGGTGACCTGGAGAAATGAAGGCGATCCAGAAGAGGTCAGGCAAGGTGACACACTAGGTTCACTAACACAGGGCCAAAAGCCCAGAGGACACACTCTCTGCTGATCACAGCACAGCCGTAAGGGTGCAAAGTTCACACTTGGTGTATGAAGGTGAAGGCCTTCCCCTTGAAAGGCTACCAGGGACAAGGACTGGCGAGGTAAGGGGCAGGAGCAGCACATGATTTGCTGCTGTGGTGCTGATGATGATTGCAAATTGGAAACAAGTGGCTTATTTGTTAACGCACACTCACACATCCCAAGTGTAGCCACAAGATTTGCCAACACCTTCAACGCTCTCTGTCTTTCTTGTTCACATACAAAAAACAAACACACACACACACACACACAGTGAAGTGGAATGGAGTGTTGTGTTCTTTTGAAGTATGAGAGGACCCTTTAGTCCTCCAATAACCATCTCTCTGCCTCTCCAGTCTGTGTATGAGTAAATTAGAACCGATAGCTGTTACATCCCATAATGGTCTGTCCCAGCATGCTTCAGAGATCATCTTCAGCAGGGGAAATAAAACCGAACACACACACACACACACATGCACAAGCACACACACACACACACACACACAAAAGCACACACACACACACAAAAGCACACACAGCTATCCTGTGCCCATGGCCACTGGACCATAATGCAGGAGATATGATTCACTTATGTTATTCTAGTGTCACTTCCCTTGTGTCTGCAGCTTCACGTCTAATTATACATGTGTGTGTGTGTGTGTGTGTGTGTGTGTGTGTATGAGTGTGTGTGTATGAGCGTGTGTATGTTTGAGAGCTGTATTGGACTGGGTAATCCACAGGGGCAATATAAAAATGCTTATGTGAGACACACCATATGCACTACGGACATAAACGCCTTCTCTGGAGGAGAAGATCCGCTTGGTCTGGGCGAACAAATCTTTCTCAGGGCTGTTTCTTGTTACAGAGCGGCAGCACATGATTAACGATGACAGTGATAACTGAATTTTTTGCTGTCATTTTCAATTCCAAACGTCAACTGCTCCTCAGCGTCTAATGAATAATAATAAATCTGTTATCTGAATTAGGGCGCCATCTAACAAGGGACGTGGAAGGGAGTCTGCCAAAACGGAGACAAACTCAAACAAGCACTGCGGCAGTTTGAGAAAACAGCAGTTGTGAGACTATCGCATCTCATTGCACAGTCATTGTAGAGCCGCATAGGCCAAAGCGCGGTTTGAGTTTTAAATATCGCTCCAAACTGTTTTCGCTGTATGTTCACTAAGGGACGAGCCGGAGTGTGGAGCCATCGCCGCGCTCGCTCACCTACGGCTCCATTAAGCACCATACAGCCTGGCAAGCACGCGCGCAGGTACACACTCTTTCTCAAACATTGCACACACCCTGCAAAACCAAACACACACACACACATACACACGCGCGCCCGCACACACATATGCACGCATGCACACTCACTAACACACACACACACACGGGAATGGCAGGCCACCAGCGGGGCCCAGTGTGGCAGACCTCCATTAAAAATAAATGAAGAGCACACACAGAGGGGAAGTGGAGGCAGGCGGCGGTGGAGTGGGGGGGGTGTAAACACTCAGAGCGCCATTCTGTTTGAACCCATCAGTGCCTTCAAACACGCCAGCGGCCACCGGGGAGCAAACTTTACCGGGGAGCCGCACCGCTAGGCCTGCCCGCTCAACTTGCTCGCTGGTCAATAGGACCACAGGGACCACATGTGTGTGTGTGTGTGTGTGTGTGTGTGTGTGTGTGTGAGAGAGAGACACAGAGAGAGAGCAGGAAAGAGAAAGAGAGAATGTGCCAGAAAAGCGAATGCACCATGCTGTATGTGTTTCTGAGTATGAGTGCCTCTTTCTCTGAGTGTGTGTGTGTGTGTGTGTGTGTGTCACTCTGCATCCAACTGATGAAGGCTGGATTTTGGTGCTACACTGCCCTTTACAGTGTGTGTGTGTGTGTGTGTGTGTGTGTGTGTGTGTGTGTGTGTGTGTGTGTGTGTGTGTGTGTGTGTGTGTGTGTCTATGCTACGTTTGTGAAACAGCATGTCATGTCTGGGTGAGCCCACACTTCTTCAAGTCTGACCACAGGATGGTCTGCTGGCTCTAGGGCCATGACGGCTCCCCTCTCCCCCATGAGACGAACTGGCCTGGGATCAGCTTCCTGAGGCCGGGAAGAAGGGAGGGAGGGATTGCTGGCTGGCCATCCTCCAGTCACTGGGGCTGAGGACGAAGCCCACACACCCACACAAACAAAGACCTCCCTCCCAACCTCCCTCCCTCCACAGCGCTGGAGCTCTTTGACGTCCCTCCAAGAGTTATGAAAGCAGAATGAACTGCACACACACACACACACACACACACACACACACACATATCTAAAAGGCAGACAATTGCAGTGGACACACACACGCACACAGCACACAGGGCCAAGGCGCCCGTTATTAAACATAAATACAGGAAGACTCTGTGTAAGACATGAAAGAGGGGTGTGCATTCCAGAGGGGGTGAATATGTTGTGGGTGGCGTGACCTCCGCTGACCTCCACTGGTGGGGCGCCCTGCTGAGCGGGACCCCGCCGACCCCCTGCATCGGTCACGCAGGCTCACAAGGTCAGACAGGGAGACAATGCAGGGGAACGTCTGAGAGGCATTCCGGGACTATCCAGGCCCTGCTTTGCTTTTCTCTCTGTGTGTGTGTGTGTGTGTGTGTGTGTGTGTGTGTGTGTATGTGCGTGTGTTCTCTTTGGAACAGGAAATCAGACAAGCAGCCAGAAACAACAGAGCAACGTCCAACAGCTTCCATAATGGAGCAGAGTGCTAGGAAGGTAAGAGAGGGAGCATGTGTATGTAGTCACATATGCATGTGTGTGTGTGTGTGTGTGTGTGTGCGTGCGCGTATGTGAATGTGTATGTGTATGCGTGTGTTTGTGTGTGAGTGTGCGCAAGTGCATACACATGCATGCATGTATGACTGTGTATGTTTTTGTGTGTGTCTATGTGTGTGTGTGTGTGTGTGTGTGAAACAGACTATGAAATTGAGTAATAGCCTAAATGATGGACACAAAAAAGACAGCAGGTCAGGTAGAGTCCAAAACTGAGTGACACACTCTGGCTGTACACACACACGTCTCCTAGCTCCTCCCATGGCACTTTCCCTTCCAAACTAACACAGTCTAACCTTCCCACTACATTGTTTAGAAGCTTGTGGTCGTCTTGTTTTCAGCAACCTAATTACCGGGTCTTTTACTTGATTGACATCAGCAGCTACCCACTTGATGGATTGTTTGCAGTACCTGTAGCGCTTGCGGAAAAGACACGTTTCCTGCGTTCGCTGAAAAGAGATCACTACGCCTTGGACAGACATGTTGCAGCTGCCAGTTCTTCTGCTGTTATGTCTGCCATGGATGTGTGGACTCCAGAGCAAGAGCTGCTTGGCGGTGGGGGAGATGTGCCAGCCAGACGTCCCCTCCATGTTCGGCTTCGTCTCTCTGGTCTATTAAAAGGGGGACTTTGGGGCGCTCCCTGAGCGTGTGGAAAAGAGCATCTTGGGAAACTCAGGCACGGGGGCCTCATCTCTGTGGGGTCAAAAGGCAATTAAGAGCCCCGTCTCCATTCCGTGTGCTGCCAATCAGCTCCCTTTGGGCTTCACACATCTTTACTCTTTCTCTTTCACCCTCACCCTTTCTTCATCATTCACTTTTTCTACACCTCCTCCTCATATTCTCTGTGGCTTGGCCAGCCTACTGGGAGAAGACAAAGGAAAGTGACTCAGTCCTGACGGACATTCCTGATAGCTGCGCGTGCACACACGCACACACGTACACACACACACTAAAACAAACACAACCCCATCCCCACCCTGAAACAAAAGAAAGTTCTGGAGACAGATCACCACATTTCACACGCAAACACATTCACACACACACATTCATTCACACCCACACAAACCAGTCCCGCCCAATCACAGATGCCTAAACAAGAACAAACATTCAGGCCGTTTGTTTGCTCAACACCATTTCCCCCTTCATTCTTGCTTTCTCTAGAACCCTCCGTCCTGCCCGCCCCCCCCGCTGTCCGCCTCCTCTCCTCTCTGTTCTCCTCTCCTGTCTGTTGACTGTTCAGAGAGCAGGGTTAACAATGGGAGGAAGGGAGACGAGTGCCTGCTGAAATGGGGGCTGACCAAAGGCCAATGGGCTTGAACTTCTATCGCTCACACAAACAGGTGTGGAGAGAGCGAGAAAGAGAGAGAGAGAGAGAAGAAATCAGGGAGGATAAGACAACAGAGGGGAGGAAAGAAGAGAAGAGGAGAGAAGAGGAGAGAAGAGGAGAGAAGAGAAGAGCACTACAAGGGAAAAGAGAAAAAGTGAAGGGGATGGACACACTCTCAGGGCTTCACTGACTAAGTGTACCTCCATGGCAACACTGAGACCCTGGCAATGTGTGCATCAGCACTAGTCCACAACAGTCTTTTGGCTCATCTACTGAACCGCAATGCAGCAGTTTCATTTTGCACATTCAACTGAAATGACCCCATCTTTAGAGGCCTCAAACAGACAAGTTTAGACGTCTTCCCCAGTGCACAATCCCCCCGTCGCCACACTTTCCCCTCAGCTGAACTTAAAAGAAATGTATTTATCACAAAGGATCCTCATATCAGGAGTGTCAAACTAGGACTGAATCCTGGCTCTTTTATCATGTGTGTGAGTCCTATCACTGCCAACATGTCATCAAACACACTCACAGTCATTTCCCTACTGGCCCCCACTTCAAAAGAGGAAACATACTGATTCCTTCCAGTAACAGTGTGTAGTATATTCAGTCATAATGACTAGATGGTGATAAATTATAGTGCTTAAGTGCGATCAGTTTAATTCAACACATGCTCAAGACTTAAGACTTCAGACAGGGTCTGTGTATGTATGTGTGTGTGTGTGTGTGTGTGTGTGTGTGCACACGTGTATTGACACACAATTAAAATTGTGTATGAAGAACACTTGCATCATATCATGCAGATTGTGATTGCGCTTGTGTGCATGTATGTGTCTGTGTGTGTGTGTGTGTGTGTGTGTGTGTGTGTGTGTGTGTGTGTGTGTGTACATGTTTATGTAAGCATATTTCAGGAGTTTATAAAATGGATTTAGACAGCTCTAGTGTGTGTGTGTGAGTGTGTGTGACTCAGACAGTGCCAGACGGCGGGCAATTCAACAGGCCTGGTCACCGAGAAACAGGCTGGCATGCGTGTGAGCCTGTCGCCTGTGCCCCAGGGCAGAGGTGAGCTTGTCGGCCCGCATTGGCTGGCATTTCTCTGAGATGGGTGCCCACTCACCATTCAGCCCTTCTCTCCCACCCACCCACTCTATCCATCTCTCTCTGTCTGCTTCCCCCTCTCCCTCGCTCCCTCTCTATGCCGCGAGCTGGACTATGGTCGGGGGCTGGACATGGGGGTCGGACAACTGGGCTCAGACGGAGACCTAGCGGGCCAGGAGAGAGAATGAACACACAGCTGTTGCACATCACCATCACTCCAGGGGGAAGAATGCATGTGTTTGTGTGTGTGTGTGTGTGTGTGTGTGTGAGTGATAAGAGAGAGCGAGCCTGTCCAATCTCCAATTCAAAAACAAAGGAATGTGATTCAGCACTAAGGGCAGTCAGGTTCGCCAGCTGTATAACCCCCCCCTGACACACACACACACACACACACACACACACACACACACACACACCTCATCCCTCTAACCCTCAAACCATGGGTGAGTCACATTTTCACCGCCTGGCCCGCTCTCCGCCAACCAAAATAACCCAAAACAAACAGACAGCCCCCTAACATCATTGTATCATTATATTATTGCTCTTCCTTTTAGGATGCCAGCAGTGACTCATCTGCTCTCTCTCTCTCGCGCTCCGTCTTTCACTAAAGAATTCAACAGTGCACCTCTGCACATTGCCTCACTGGATGCGTCAGCGTAAACAACAGCATACAACAAAAAAACAAACTATAAAGTTCACAAAACAAACAGAAATAAACAAACGAAAAAAAAAACAAACAAAAACACACACACACACACATTTGCGCAAATTTGACATGAGTCGATGGGATAAGGCTGACCTTGCAGCAGGAGAGATGCACATTAAGGTCCAAATCAGTAGCGGCCCCAGTGATGGGCAGAGACGATCAAAATAAACCAAAAGAAAACAGAAAGAAAAAATGACTCTAATGAGCTGTAATTGCCTTAAGAAAACAGATAACGAAGAGGAGGAGGAGGAGGAGGAAGAAGAAGAAGAAAGAAGAGGAGGAAGAAGAAAAAAAGAAAAGTAGAGAACTATGCTGAACGGCAGAGCAATTATGTAAAAAACTCACATTAGAACAATAATCTCTTGATGCTACAGGCTGTTTTTGTATCAGGGTCATTAAACTGTTAACTGAGAGTGTATTTGTGTGTGTGTGTGTGTCTGTGTGTTTATATGGATGAGGACAGGCACACACAGCTACAAACAAAGTGCCCAAGCTTACCACAGAGAAAGATGAAAGCAGAGGGGAGAAATATAGATGGCAGAATTATGAAGCATAATAAACCATAAAAGTAGAGTTGGCACTCTCTTTTAAATCGATCACATTATACAAGCTTACTATTTTTACAGAGAGAGAGAGGGAGGGAGGGAGAGGGAGAGAGAGAGAGAGAGAGAGAGAGAGAGAGATGGATTGATAGAGAGGAGGGAACAGAGACGGAGAGAGGGAACGAGAGAGTCCTCGTCTCTCCCTCCATTTCCGTCTCCAGACAGCAGAGCTGCCGGAGAACCCATCATTTTTACATTCATCTCTTCCCATACGCCACAACGACATATTTTACCACTTTCTCTTTTTTTTCCCTGCTCTTTCTCCTCCACCCTTCTTCCTCCCACCATTCCATCAGACGGCGTAGAGCAAGTAATTTAGTGGAGAGATGTAGCACGCGGGAAGGCAGGCAGGCAGGCAGGCGGTCGGGATGAGGGGAGAGATAAAGATACGTCTTTCCTTCTCTCTCTCTTTTTCTCTCTCTCTCTCTCCATCCAGGCCCACTCCCTCTGGGCCTGACAAAGGAATTATGGGATAGCCCGGCTATGACAGGACTGGGCGGGGAGATGTGATGGAGCGGCGGGCCAGGCTCAGGACACAATCTCTGCCACTCTATTAAAAGCCATCTATCACCAAAACACACACACACACACACACATACACACATGAAGACACAGACACACACACACACACATACACAAACACATACACACACATACACACATAAAGACACATACATACACACACATACACACACACACACTCCATGCATTAACTGCTACCTTGCCTCTGGTATCTCTCTCCCACTTTGAGACTTCGTCTCACAAACCGTGACTCTTCACGCTTAATGTGAAATAATGAGCGCCTGGGATGATTGGATTTTTATTCGCTGCACTGTGCTGTGGAGGACGCAGGTGGAGGTGGAGGTGCAGGTGGAGGAGTGGGGGATGGATGGAGTGCAGGTGGAGAGGTGGTGGGTGCTGGCACTACAGAATTATGGTGTGGAACTGGAGTTTACTCTCTCTTTCTCGCTCTTTCTTTCTTTTTTTCTCTCTCTCTCTCTCTTTCACTCTCTCAGCAGATGAGATTGATTCAGTGGGCGCCTGGCGCGGGAGCCGGGGCGTATGGTGTTGGAAAGGGATGGACTAGGCAGGGCTCTGTTTGGACCGATAAGTGCTTAAATTAATTGCATTAACCCGGGAAACTTCATTAGCAGGGAAGGCAGCACACAACCACCATTTGCAAAATTAACACATTGGGCCATGTCCACAAACGTGCAAATGGACATATGCATACATAACCCACACACACACACACACACACACACACACACACACACAAAAAAAAAACACAGAGAGAGAGAGAGAGACTCACACACATTTAGCATTTGCATACAAACTTGCGAACAAAGCACACATTGATCGCCATGGGCACACACAGACAAAACACAAACACAAACACACACACACTCACCAATATTCACATCGAACATGCACACACACCAACCCACTACACAATCACACAAGCACACACTGCCCTACATGAACACCACAGCTTCACCCCAGCCCTTAAACTCCACGTCACAAGGCATCACTCCAACCCTTCTTCATCCCACTGACTTCATTAGAGCCATGTTAACCTATTAGGGCCTTCATGCCTGGGTGGCCACATCCCTGGTGGGGAGAGGGGTGGTGGGGGGTTAATGGGCAGGCATGGAGGTGCTACACTCTACTGCGGGTGTGAGGCTGGCAATGAAGCGGTGGCACCCCAGGGTTACCAAACGCCAGAGATGTGTAGTGACCCTTGCAAAGAGCTGACCCTATCCATCAAAGCCATATGAGAGAGAGAGCGAGAGAGAGAGAGAGAGAGAGAGAGAGAGAGAGAGAGAGAGAGAGAGAGAGAGGGGAGGGAGAGAAAGAGTGAGGTGGAAAAACAGAGAGGGGTTAAAGACCAAAACCCACTGATGGGAGTATTTTTCCAACATTGTTTGTGTCCATATGGTGTCTTGCTCAACTATTAAAAGCTTTTCACTCAGTGGGATACACACACACACACACACACACACACACACACACACACAGACAAGGGCACACAGCAGTCAGTCAACAGTGGCAGGCTTCCTCTCATCACTCCAGCAGGTGCTCAGCGCTATTTCCAGCCTGTCCTCCGATATCCGCGGCAACTCGGCGGGAGTCGCGAACGCAATGCCATCGATCCGCTGTTCCAGCACCGGCGGTGTAATTAGGCGAAAGTGAGCCGACACCTCGTTGTAAATTCAGAGCTTGTTAGGCTTTAATGAGGCTGCTCATTAAGGTGCGAGAGAAAGACGGGTTGGCACGGAGAAAAGAGGAATGGAAAAGAGAGGGGAAGAGAAAGACAGAAAAGAGAGAGAAACAAGGGCGGAGGAGAGGAGAAAATTGTTGTCCCTTTGCAGATCGTTATTTTGGTGCACGCATGTGCATTTGTGCCTCTGAAGAGCGTGAAATCAGAGGCAATGTGGGCCTTTGAAGAGGCTCATGATATCTGGCCACTCAGTTTCCTTTGCAAAACATTCATTTCTCTCGGAGCTGACGGATGAAGGTGTAGCTTAGGTCTTTTTTGTTTCCTTCCATCCCCCTCTCCACCCTTATTCCATCCCCCCCCTCTCCCTTCCTCCTCTCCTTTTCTCTCCTCCCCACACGGAGTGACTCAGCAGTGAGGTAGTGGCCCATCGATCTGCCCCCACTGCCTGTCTGTCCTTTGATAACGGCAAAGGGAACCTCCAGCGTCTGTCACCGCGTCGGAAAGATCCGGCGGCGGAGCTCGGCTCCCGGGGCCTTCTGAGGAGGTGGGGTGGGGTGGGGTGGGTGAAAACGAAATCGATGGATGTGCCACTGGACTGAATGAGGGAAGCGGAGGAAGACAAAAGAGAGGAGAGGAGAAAGAGAGTGTAGACTGTAATTACTCTGAGCTCTGAGAAAGGAGTCTCGGGGTGCTTTCTTGTGTCTTTGGAAGTGATTGTGTGTGTTTCTCTCTCTCTCTCTCTGTGTGTGTGTGTGTGCGTGTAGGCGCGGTGAGGTGAGATGGACTACACTTTTTTGAATGGAATTCAATCCATACACTAAAGGCTGCGATGGGCACCAAATTGAGTACCAGTGGGAGTGTGAGAGAAAAGGATGGCGAGGAAGATAAGTGATCGAGTCAAAGAGACAAAGAGACACTTAGAGCAAATGTCGGGAAATGTCACATGCTTTCAAATGGTAAAGGAGCCAAAGACAGACAGACAGACAGACAGACAGACACACACACACACACACACACACACACACACGCACATACACACAAAGCCCTGCGGTATATTATGCAAGTGTTAGGGAAAAAAAAATCTGTTCTATGCCAGGAGCACTGACACCTAAAGAAAGAGGTCATAGAGCATTACGCCTGTCAAGAGAAACGGGCCACCTGCCCGTGACCTTTTACACACCGAGATGGACAAGGTCAATCTAAATACAGTTCATCCATCCCCTCACCCATCCTAACTGCACCACCATCCTTCAACTAAATGCATGAATAATCCATCCATAAGATAGCCCCCAGTCAATCTCCCTCACATAAAACTCAGTCACACACACAGGTTTAATCAATGAGGCTAGACCAGACACATATGATATGATATCCCATGCCATGCTCATCACCTGAGCTTAGGCTAAAAGAGTTGCATGGATTTATCGCCTGACCGAGAATATGACACCTTTGAATATCCTCCCAGAATACAAGTTCAATGATGAAGGCGTTTATGCGGGATCATATTTTTAGTGAATTTTCATGTTTCAAGTTGTTATCTTTTTGGTCATTGATGAAGCAGAGCGGGAGCCGTTCGCTCGCCGTTGGTAACGAGATTTGACTGAAAGTGACAGACAGTGAAAGTAAGTCAGTGACGCACGGTGGGTTTGAACGTCACTTGTTTTTTTATTTTGGTTTTGAGCAAAAAACAGAAAGAAAAAAATATCACATGTGGGCTAAACATGTGACGCTTTGATGCAATCTGTCAACTCGCATCGACTCACCTCCCTTCTCCCCAAAGGGAAGATCGCGCTTAGCAAAACAAACGAGGTCGGCGGCCTCAACATGAGCTCAGAAGTCTTCGCCATTAACACGAGAGGAGAGCACTGGGTAAGAAGATTAGCTTGACTCCAGTCTTCAAGCCTTCCTCCTTTTTTGCCTTTTGAAACAAAAGAGGCCTTGAAAATAAATGGAGAGGAGTGAATAAACCTTAAGAAGAGACGGATCCATTTAATCAGCCGCTCACAAGTGCCTGGCCGAGATAGGACTCCATGCATTCAGATGGAGGAAAGGCTTTGAATGCTAAATGGACGACAATGGGAGTGAGAAGGGAGTGTGGAGTGAATGAATAGGGCATGGGGACCTAAGGGGTGGAGCGGGACAAGGGAAAGCAATTACAACATCGTCAGAACTGGGCCAAATGCTGTCGCTCTGCATATCTCTCCTAGTGTTTGGTGTAACATTATTCGCACACGTCGTCTGAGAGGAAAAGAAAAAAAATAACACACACACACACACACACACACACACACACACACGAGTTGAGGACAGGGGAGGCCCAGGAGACAGTGCTGAATTTGCAGTTTTTGGCTGTCCACTCCAGCCCCCTTCACCCTCAATCTCTCTTCCTTTTTCGCCCGAGGGTCTTCTGCGATGAACCCTCCCCATACTAAGCTTGCTATATCCTCGCGAGGACCGGTCGTTTCCATGACAGCTCGCCGCTCCGGGGCGCCAGTTTGGAGCGTGCAGAAGGCCTGGTGGGAATGTCCTTATCGCCTTCGCTGCTTGTCGGTTCCGCATATATATATATATATATCCACTCTCACTTCTCCGGAGCGGGTCGGCTGAGGACAGCACATGAATATGAATGCAGATATTAGCCGCTAATGTAGGGTAGCTCTCTAGATGCTGCCGCATGAAGTGAGAGCCACGAGTCGAAACCCAGTGCTTTTAAAACTCACTGGCAGGTAGATGGGCTGCCCAGTAATGGCTCCCAGAACTACACCAGCGGCTGCATCTTCCCCTTTCCAGAACACATCTCCCACTGACAAGAGTGAACGTGAAAATCTCAGACCTCTAATCCAATTCCACTTGATGAGGCGGTGCAGTCATTAGCTTTCTGCAGACCAGGTATTTTAGGCTAATAAATCACACAAAATTGAGTTTTGGTCATAAAAACGTGGCTGTCCTGTGGCTGCTATCATTAAGCATCACTGACAGCAGTGTTAAGGCCAGCGGGGAATGAAGCCTGTTCTGCTCCTCTGACTACGTGCCAGGTCTGATCTCATTAAGTTTCCATTTTGTCATGTAATATTAGCATCTGGGGTTCATCTAGTGTCCAATAGGAGGTCAACACCACGGTTAATATCAGTCCTGTCTGCCCACAGGGCCTCAACCCCACCTTCCCAACAGAATGGTCTATTCTACCGGTGTTACTGCACTTTAGATTAGGGACAATAGCAGCATTTTTATCTTAGTCCTTACCTACCAAAGCTACAAGGATAATGCATAGGATAATTACACATTAGAACAGATGTACTGTAGAGATGTATAGACATAGGCATATAAACAGACACACACAGACGGGCAGCCATAGGCATACACACACACAAACGCTAACTTAATCGAATTAGCCTTTTTAAAAGAGGTTAACTCTCTGCAACGAGACATTAAAGCGTCTCCCGCGTGTCTGGCTGTCATCAGGCCTGCCTACGCTCATCTCCATTCCTCTCCACTCTACCCCTCATCCTTTTTTCCTCCTCTGCTATTTTTACATCTGAAGTTCCCCACCGTCTGGATGGGGCTGCACTTCAAGGCTCAATTAGGAGCTCTTCAGAGCAACTCGTTAAAAAACATCGTGCACCACACTGAGCCTTCCCCAAAAGCACAGGCAGCACCCAGTAGGGCACTCAGAGAGAGAGAGAGAGAGAGAGAGAGAGAGAAGAGAGAGACAGAGAGAGAGAGAGAGAGAGAGAAAGACAGACAGACAGAAAGAGAGAGAGAGAGAGAGAGAGATGACCTCTTACTTCCAAGCTTAATCTTTTCAAACCCCACTGCTAAATGGAGTCAGGATGGTTTTATTAGTTGCTGGAGCGGTAAAAAAAAGTCGAATTTCATTGCGGCTGCGCTTTCTAGCGGCTGAATGATAGTGCTGTGCCTGCACCTTTTGGTGTCTTCTCCATGGATAGAGTGGTACTTGACTGTCTGTCTGCTCCCACTTCTGTTTCTGAGCTCAGAAAGATTGCCTGCCTTGGTGTTAACCTTGTTGCTTTCAATACATTTGATTTCCTCGGTCCCTCTCCTCTTTGCTCTATGTCCTTCTAGCTTTCCTGGGTCATTTCTCTTCACTGCGGGTCGCTTCTCCATGTCTCCTTCCCCTGCTGAAGGCCTTTAGAAAATGATGGGCAATGGTGCATTAGCTTCAGTGTGCTAATGCTAAAACATCTGAAGCATGTGAGATAAACGCTCCTCTTATCTCCTCCCCTCCCTTCATCACTTCCTCTCATCATCATCATCATCATCATCTCTCTCTCTCTCTCTCTCTGTCCCTCACTTGATCATCCCAGACAACTCTGCAAACTCTGGGTTGGCTCTGGCACGGACCTGGCCCAGACTCGCAAGGCAAACGCTCGTCCAGTTATCAGCTGTCTGGTGGTAGCTGCGCCCTGCAGACTCATGACTCATCCTCCCAGTGAAGGCGCTGTGCTGCTTTATGCTACATTAGCGCTCGGGTGCTAATGCTCCAGCAGATCCATTACTCCTGTGAGGTAAATGAGAGCTATGCATCCTCTGTGATACGTGTCTTAGTCCGCCTGTCTTAGTCTGTAGTAGTGTGTGTGTAACATGTGTGTGATGAGCTCATTCCCGCCAGTTCCAGTTCCATGCCAAAAGCTCTTCAGCAGGCTAGAAGACAGAGAGAGAGTGATAGAGAGCGAGCGAGAGAGAGAGAGAGAGAGAGAGAGAGCAAGATGGCTGATTTGAAGTGAGAAGCGGGCCAAATGAACAAGCTTAGCATGCGCCCATTAAAATTCACAACTGGAATCCGACCAGAACGTGGCGCTGCCAAAGGCCCCAGAGCTGCACTGTAATTTCATGAAAAAAAACACAGCCTGATCCATTTCTAGCCCATGGCTAAAGGAGGAAAAGTGTTGTGAAACCTGGCCCTCCCTGTACAAACCTATGATGACAGTGCAGTTATCTCCCAGCTCGGGAAGACATATCGATTCTGCAAACTGATACCGCTCATGTTTCTGTGAGCCATAAAGACTGTGGAATGACTCAACAGTGTTAGTTTTCCACTTGTTTCATTTGCAGAGGACATCTGAAGAGAAGAAAGATGAGACTGGCAAAAAAATAATTGAAAAATTAAACAAATAGTACTGTATTCCCTACAGCTGGAGTCAACCGGGGTGAGTCAGTGAGTCAGTGTCGAGCAGAGTTGGGAGAGACCCCACCGTCTGCCTTTGTGATGTCACTGTCTTTGTCATTTTTGGCTGTGTGCTTGTCACTGTGGTGTGTGGCTATGTGTGTATGTGTGTGTGTGTGTGTGTGTACAAAGAGATAAAATCACTCTCTGTGATTAATTAAGGATCAAACGATATGGCCACAGCCCCTCAGAAACGACTCCAACTCAGCGCTCTAGTCGGCCCAGACTGGCGCCCCCCCCCCTGCACTGCTAGCGAGTACTGTGAAAAAGTGAATAGCATGACAGGGAAGATGTCAAAAACCATCTGGTCCGGGGATGATAACTCTTTTTTTACCCTTAATCTCCATCTTACCACCTTTCTCTCTCTCCAACTGCACTCACCCTACCTTCCCAGATGGAGATTCATAGTAATGGGTCTTCATCATGGGGGTTCCCTGGGGGGGCTAAGATCTCATTTCGGAATCACTCAGGGACTGAGTTGCCAGACAGGGTCTGTGCCCATCACGCTCAGCTCCACTCCATCATCATCTGATCTGCCCATCCTGTGGTCGCCACGGGAAGAGACTAATCACGCATCCCTGGGATAATGCTACTGCACTTCATACCGGGAATATTCCAGGAAGCAATCGTAGGGCTGCTGGACAATTCAATAAGCTGGCAGTGACCAGAGTGTAAGATGACCTGTGCAGCCTATGGCCTCAGTGCCAAACACGAGAGAGGGAAAGAGGAAGAGAGTGAGATAAATAGAGAGAGATAGAGACAAAGAGGGAGAGGGAGATAGAGAGAGAGAGAGAAAATTAGCGAGCGAGACAGTGAAATTACCCCACTAATATGGTGCCACGAACTTGGCAGTGTCCCCAGCTACATAATGCCAGCTTGACACTTCTCTGACTTACCAGGGAAATGGCTGGCAGAGGGCATGAGCTTTCAGAAGCGTGTGTGTGGATGGGGGGGGAAGGGAACGAAAACAGGAAAATATGAATAATTTCTAAAAGTGCCCATCTCATCTCTCTCTTTCTCTCTCTCTCCACCTTCACCTCCCCTGGTCCCAGCACAGTACATCCCTCCCACTGTCCTCGAAAACAGAGAGCTGGTAATTTCATGATCCCGCCGGCAGACTTAATCTTCTAATGCGACCGAGTGAAGTCACAAGTCTATAATATTAATGGCAGATCTGAAAAGAGATGTGGGGGGTGGGACAACTACGGAATGACGGTAAATGAAATGATGGAGAAAGAGAGAAAAGTTGCACAACCAAAGCCAACAAAGATGGAAAACTAATTAGAGTAAAAAGAGTTAGAGAGAGAGAGAGAGAAAGAGAGAGAGCAGATTGAGAGAAAAAGAGAAAGACAGAATAAAAGGAAGACACTGACTGAGCGTCAATGTCAACCATTCCTCAGGACTCAGGACAATTTTATTATTTTGTCTCCCAAAGACGATTTTCTCTGTCAAAGCCCTTCGTTCCATGGCGTTTTTGTGGCCCATTAATTCGGTTAATTGCGAGGCAGAGCACGCTCAGGTCACGGAGACGCTCTCTCTCTCTCTCTGTCTCCTTTGTGCTCCTCTCCATGAGGTGACATTCACGCTGCCTCCCATTCCAAACCTCGGCCAATGCTCACACATACCCATCCATCTCAGGGGGGAAAAAAAAAAAAAAAAAGAGAACACTCATCACTTCCAGCCCTGGGCACACAAAAACACTAGGTACCACCACAGAAGTCTTCAGCAGCACAAACTCAAATTAACAGGCTGCACACTGAACTGAAACAGCACAACATTTCTCTTGTGGAGTTTTGAATTAATTATTAATAATGTTATCGATAATGATTTCCCCTCTGTCACCGAACTACACCCAATGTTATTTCCAATTGCTTTCTGACAAAAGAAAAGTAATGTGTAGTGATTGATAGATGCTGACAGACATCTGATCCACTTGATTCTTCGTCTGTTCTTGTGCCTGTGCAGTGGAAACCCACTGGTGTGATGTGATGTGATGTGGTGTGGTGTGGTGTGGTGTGGTGTAGTGTAGCTTAGTGTGGGCCCACCAGCACCAGCACCATCATCAGCTGCTGAGATTAGTCATGGGAGAGCTGAGGGAGTCAACAGGCCACTCACATTACTACTTTTAGCATTCGTCCATTAGCTTCAACTAGGAACCTCCAACCCAAACAAATCTTGATTTAGCCATTATCCTCTGTGTGCGCCTGTTTAGCCCACACGCATGAGCAAAGACGCTAGCATTGATGTAGCAATGTGGGGCAGAGTCTTAAAAGTCTGTTTGTCTTCTCATGGTGTGGGTTTTATTGGCTCTTCAGAGGAAGAAAGAGAGAAAGAGAAAGTGTGTGTGTGTGTGTGTGTGTGTGTATATGTGTGTGTGTGTGTGTGTGTGCCAGCTTGGCTCGTTGTGCATGTGCTTTCAGCATGTCCGGTGACCACAGATGATATTGATTTACATTCATCTCTCAATAGGGCCAGAACGCCTGTACAGCATTACCAACACACACACACACACACACACACACACACACACACACACACACACACACACAGGATCGATCTGAAGCACAAAACCAATGGTAATGGGAGAAAGAGACGTGGAGGTGGGTATCAAGAGAGACAGGCACAGAGAGAAAAAATGGAAAAACAGAGACCGAGGCCCTCAGACAACACCAGCAAACGAGTATCTGATCTAAGAGTCTAAAATTAGCAGTGCTAACCCACGTCCTGCACGACTCTTTCGTTTGATCTGTTGCTAAAGCACACAGGTTTCAGCACTGGAGTCCTCAGCTAATAGACTGCTCTGCACACACAGTACATACACAGTAAGACATTACTAATAGCAGAAACTACCCATAAATCACTGCTGTGCTGCCAAGGGGAACTCAGCTCCTGCAGAAACCAACAAGAAAGTTGGAGGGGAAGAGCAATGATATGTTTTCCTGCTCGACTTTGAATTTCTCTGGGGGCTATGATTTTAAATGCACATTTCTGTTCTGTTTTTTCTCCTGTATTCTTTTTCATTCCCCTGTCAGCCCTTTCCTATTCCCTTTCTTCCTTTGGCTGCCTCTCACCCAGCTTGGCCTCCTCTCCCCTTAACCCAGCAACCCATCAAGATCACTAGACCACAGTCTACTCACACCTCTCTACACATGTGGGTGAATGAATACACACACACACACACACACACACACACATACACAAGAACCCAAGCACACACACACTTGTGTGCACACACACACGCACACACACACGCACACAAGAACCCAAGCACACACACATGTGTGCACACACACACACATACACACACACATGCACATAGAGGCCAGCTGCTGATATGGCTCGCCCACTCAAACACTCAAACTCCATGGGAGCCACTGACCTGGAACAAAAGAGAGAACAATTTGTCCAATTAAGCCCAAGAGCTAATCTCTCACACACACACACACACACACACACACACACACATACATACATATACACACACACTACTACACTCAATGCATAAAGGTTAGCACTTGACTGTGTTTGACCAACAATAACAGCAGCCATAATTCCAAAAACAATAGACAAAAACACAAGAGTGAGAAATGGTGCTGAATTGCCAATGTACTACCAGTTGCCTTCATGTAGAAAACCTTTCCTATCATAACTAAGGCCACATCTAGCCGGAGTCATCCCCGTAGCGCTGGTGTGTGTGTGTGTGTTAGCCATAATCGTTTAGTGACTCCAGATTCCTAATGACTCTGGGTTTAACGCCAAACCCCACAACCCCACCATTCCCTGCTGAGATGCTCCATCTCCATACCTCGAACACACACATGCACACACACACACACACACACACACACACACACACACACACACACACACTTTACACTAATTTACACTATTCACACTAGTACACATTTTGTTACTCGCTTTGCCATCTTCTCATCTCCATATTCTCACACAGATATGCATGCACACACACACACACACACACACACACACACACGTTCCCTGATGTGAGTGTATAGTAAGCATGGTGCTACATCCGGGGTGTCCATTAAGTGTAGAACAGGGTGTGGGTTATTGAGTGGAATGCACACTAAACCCCCACTGAGACCAGATTGACTTCCAGTGATGCTCTAAACACACACACACACACACACACACACACACACACACACACACACACACACACACACACTTTCCCCTCTTTTCACTCTCTCTCTGCTCTTTAATGGGACCAAAAACACACAAAAATAGACACGCACACACACTCCACTTCTGTGTGAGGCCAGTGAACCCACTTCTCAGTGTGCTCCCACACGTAGCAAAGCTATCATGCTAAAGGGCTCTTCACCCCTCCTGCTGAGAACCTCCACCATCAAATTAATCTGCTGCATCAATACATTATGGACACAGCTGGGACTGCACATGCTCTGTGCGTGTCTCTCTCTCTCGTGTGTGTGTGTGTGTGTGTGTGTGTGCGTGTTCACATGTATTATGTTGATGAATTTATATTTGTGTGCATGTGTGTGTGAACGCCTGCATGCATGCTTTGAGACAATTTGCATTTGAGCTTGAAAAACTCAAAACGCATGCAAAAACACACACACACACACACACACACACACGCACACACACACAGGTCATTCAAGAGCAATGGTGCGTCTGAAGGTCATTAATGTGATTCCAGCAGTAACAAAGCTCCATTAGACAATCTCTCATCATTTAATCCTCCTCGATACAAAAAAGACCAAAGTAGATGAGCAGGAACAGCTTAAAGCCACAGTTAAGAGCGCATCCACACACACACATGCACACACACACACACACACACACAAACAGTGAATAAAAATGCTTGTGCCCATACAAAAGCACACTCTTGCAGACACACACTGAGATTTCACTGGTATTTGTTATACAACCGCAGAGGGTCATGTAGGGGTGTGTGCTAGTGTGCAGTGGAAGGGGCCATTCCTGGAAAACTTCTAGCGATGCAAACACGAGTCTGCTCTGCCAGTCCCTCAACGCGGGCAGCTGTAATTTAAAAGCCCTCAGCGCAGGACAGAGCGGCTCAGCACGGGCCCACAAAAACATCGGCCACGGCACCGGGCCAACTCCCCGCCCACCACACCCCACCCCCAACCCCCCACTGAACACAAGCATACAAAAGCAAAGGCATGCTGCCTGTGCGCACTCACACACACACACAGCACACACACACACACACACACACACACACACACACACACACACACACACACACACACGTACGTATGCACACACGTACGGACACACACCTCTATATGCACAAATGTTTTTTTTTTGCTAGATGGATAAAGGTGGTTTAACAAATACCAAAAAAGAGTAGAATATTCAGATTAAAACAGAAAATCTCTCTCTCTCTCTCCCTCCCACACACACACACACACACACACACACATATCTGCATGTATTCCATTCCCTAGAGAAGCAAGCCAAATGAGGCATACGATCTATATCTGACATCTGGAATAAAGAGAGGGAGAGAGTCTGTGTGGGTATGTGTGTGTGTGTGAGTGAGTGTGTGTATGTGTGTGTGCATGATCTATTCATTCAAATATTACATTAAATGTCTGAATTGCATGGCTGGGTTCAGAGAAGAGCAGTATCCATGTATGAACTGTATGCCATATTCTCTGTGTATCAGGCACATCTGTCCCAAATCTAAGTCAGTATAGGCCAGTTTTTGTAATATCGTCACATCCATATGTAAATAAGCACAGAGAGAAGACTGTATAAAGAGAAGAGAGCTTCATGTAATTAGGAATGCAGCTACACATGAATAGACGGTGACAGTCCACAGTAGCTTGGTTCCTCTCATTGGTTTGCTTGCTAACTAGCTTAATTTGCCTGCTGGATAAATGTGGGCCACCCTACCGCCTATCTGTCTTTCTCCTCTGTGCTTTGGCAGTCGTGTCTGGCTTGGCTAGCTGATGGAGGACGGGGATTGGAGTGGAGGCTCTTTGATGAGGCCGAATGAGAGAGAGAGAGAGAGAGCGGTCTCAGGCACAGGCACAGCACAGTCATTTCCCCCTGGAGATCACAGCCAGGGCCATCAGCTCTCTGCTTCAATCAGGCATCTGAACTGATTACGATGGATCGCTAATATAGCCAGGCTCCAGCTTCAGCCCCAGCCTTCCAGAGCTCACTACTATTCACCAGGGCTCACCACAAGACTATGGACTAGACCAAAGAATCTAGAGCGTTATGTGTGTTTTATATACCACAAACCCTGATGTGCCACCAAGTTAGGATAATTCAACAGCAGCACAGAACACTAACCTCAAAAACACAAGACTAGTGGTCTTAAGGGTGGTGGAAGATAGATTAGACTGTTGTTTTTAACTTGAGGGAGACACAAGTCATCATGTTCAATCAGTGTTTTAGAGTATTAACACAGGTTACTGATGAGAAGTTATTTGTGCAACAGTTTGACTGGACAGAGCAATGATGTCAGGCAGTCTGGATGTGTCCAAATGTCGGTAACTGGCAGCATAGCTCTGTTAAGCAGTTCAATTCTTGCGTGTAATGTGTGTGTGTGTGTTTATGCGTGTGAGTGTGAGTTTGTGTGTGTGTGTGTGTGTGTGTGTGTGTCCACACATGTGCTAATGCATCCCTAACTTCCTGTTTCATGGTTCAGTTCAGTCACAGACAATAGCCTGTTCCTCTAACGGTCTCCACGGTGACGGTGCAATCGATCTGGCCGCATCTTTACCCCAGTGAATCACATTGGAGATGGCCATTGATTTCCGCTTGATAGCACTGGAACCCCACCAGCCTCCTTTTTTCTCAGGGAAACAAATGTGTATGATGTGTGTACACACACACACACACACACACGCGCACACACACACACACACACACACACACACACACACACACACAGTCATAATCATCACTGGCACATCCAAATGCACACACACACTCCTAATCTCTCTCCTCCCTCTTCCGTCTTCTAGAAAACAAATAAACACTGAATGCTGGTAGGCATACAAAACCACAGAGATTGAACGCTGGCGTACACACACAAAAAAACACATAAATAGTGTCAGGAAAACACACACACACACACACACACACACACACACACACAAACACACTCACGTCTTCAGCCTACCTTTAAGAGTGTTCAAAGATATTATTGCAGCCAAGGGGATTTGTATTTCCCCTCTGGATAAAATTCATGGATATGCACAAACATGCATACATACACACACAGACACACACACAACTCAAACACACACACAGTTATACACATACTCTCTTTCTCTCTCTCTCTCTCTCTCTCTCACACACACACACACATTATTAAATCTCTCCCTCACCCTCTGAAGCTCACACGTACATGTGGAGCAAACTAAGCTCCACTCAGGCGTAAAATAGGCCTGCTGACTTTGCTGACATGTGTGTTGTATGCATGTGTGTTCTGGATGATCTCCAGATACATGCATGGACATGCAAAATGCATGTTCCACCACTTATCTCGTAGCACGCTTGCTTAGCGATGTCACCAAATAGCTACGTGTGCAGTCAAGCCATCAATAATGCATCCTGAGTTGCCCATGTGTCACTGTGGCCTGTCTCGTTTTGTCCTCTCATGCTCT
>PYXC01001974.1:1962500-1965000 GCA_015244755.2 Tenualosa ilisha | reverse complement strand
GCAAATGTGTAAATTCAGTTCTAATCTTCACACACACACACATATACACACACACACACACACACACCTGCACTTTAAAATAAGACACTCCAGGCCTTGTGAGTGATCTGTGAGGTGAAACGAGGGCAACAGGGCCTCGAGAGAGAGACAGAGCTGGATTGTGATACTGTAGCTCTGTAAACCTTCCAGGAGCATCCTGACCTTATAAAATGTCATGAGTGCAGCAGACACTCACTCCAATAACACCTATGACTTGATCTTTCAAAAGCTTTCAGCTGGCCAAACCACCACTGAAGAACTGGCCTTAAATGCTAAAACATTTCAGTCAGTCAGTCACAATATTGGTCCCTTCTTCATTTTGATGGGCAAACTGCCTGAACTGCTACGCTAAACATGGCTGATGATACTGGACGCGGTGCTCCACTAAATTAATTTAGTTGAACCAGAACAAAAACAAAAGCAGACTATTGAAATTTAGGGCAAGTGAGTTCACTGAAGCGTTCGGCTAAAATTAAAACGGGTGGGAGAGGCTAAGCAGGACCATTCTAGCATAGCATATCAATGTCCTCCAGGACATCAGAGGCACACAGAGCTAGATGAGAAACAGGGAGAAGATGGACTGAAGTCTAGAGGCTGAATGGCCTTTGAAATAGACGTGGCTGTTATATAGGCGAGTGGGGCTGGGAGACACCGGGGTTTTCGGAAGTCATGTGAACAGACACCATCTCCAGCGCCATCATTATTGGAATATTTGCAGTCTCTAATGGTCAGGCACACTCTTTCCTCTCATTGTGTGTGTGTGTGTGTGTGTGTGTGTGTGTGTGTGTGTTCAGAGATAGCTAATCAGGTCACCATCCCTGGGGCAGAATTGGACATTGGGACAATAGAAGAAAGAAAGAAAGAAAGAAAGAGACAGTAAAGTGACAGAGGGATGAAGGGTATCCTCATCCCCAGTGTGACAGTGAGTTGTAGAGAAAGGGAAGGAGAGAGGAGTGTGTGCAGGAGTGAGAGACGGAACAGCAAGAGGACCAGCTCTACACCCAAGGCAGACAGCCATCACTTCTGCACTCATCTCCCCTCATCACACTGTCACTAAAGACACACAGAGACGGACAGAGAGAAAGAGAGAGAGAGAGAGAGAGAGAGTAGTGTTTATGTTTGTAGTGCTAGATAGATGTCACATAAGTTTAGATGGGTCATACGAAGAAGAGCAAGTCTATACTGCTGCATATTGCGTGTGTGTCGGTACTGAATGTGTGTGTGTGTGTGTGTGTGTGCGTGCGTGTGTCTTGTATCTGCATTTCAGTGAGGTTGTGTGTGTGTGTGTGTGTGTGTGTGTGTGTGTGTGTGTGTGTGTGTGTGTGTGTGTGCGTGTTCAAGTGAGCTGGATGTAGTCACTGACCCTTGCAGGTGCCGTCTCCTCGGTGTAACGGGAAAGGGGAGAGGGGGTGCTTGGTGCTTCTCCTCCCCCCACCAGGGTTGACCTTCATGGGCCAGGCAGGGCCTGAGCTCCTGGCACTCTCCCAGGAGGAGGTGGAGATTATGGAGCATTAGGCAGGCCGACCTGGCAGCCGCCATCCAACTGCATAATGAATGAACCTGACCACGTGCCAAGTGGGATGACTGGGATCGTCACACTGAAGTGTGGCTGTGTACACACCAGGCACTATGTACACACACACACACACACACACACACACACAAAACGCATTCAAATATGCCATCAAACGTACTGTATATTCACACAAATATACTCTTATTTTCAGAACATACGCACACACAGAACACACACACCTGCTATCTTAGTCACAACACACACTTACATGGCCAGCTTTCAACAGCATTTCCTAAGTAAAGCCCACCATTATTAAGCAATGGCAGTGGCCCCGAGGAAGCAAAAAACACACATCCGGCCTCAAATTTCAAAGTGTCTTTCCAGAATCCCACCATAAATGAATCTGCCTTGCACCAGTGAGCTGTGCAGAAAGAAAGAGGGAATAGAGAGAGAGAGAGAGAGAGAGAGAGAGAAAGAGAGACAGGGGAGAAAGGGAATGAATGAGAGACAAAGGAAAAAAGGGAGACAGAGGAAAAAGAGGGAGACACAGAGAGAGAGAGTGAGAGAGAGAGAGAGGCCTGTGTGATGAAGTAATCTGTCTGCAACAAGAATTTGCTTTGTCGTTTTTCTTTTCTCCTTTCCTTCTCCCCGTTTCCTTTTTTTTTTTTTTGGTTCTTCTAAAACTTTTTTTTATTTTTTTTCCAGCAGGGTTACCTGAGAGCCAGGGCTTGCCAGAGGCTGCACAAATCTCATTTTGTTTCTGCAACGCAGTCGACTCAGCACCAAGCAAAAAAAAAAAAAAAAAAAGAAAAGAAAAGAAACTCAAAAGCAGCCACTCTGGACCTCAGGCTGAGCGAACACACACACACACACACACACACACACACACACACACACACACACAAAACACATCAAAGTTGCTGAGCAACCCGAAGCTGAATCTCA
>PYXC01001974.1:1955000-1957500 GCA_015244755.2 Tenualosa ilisha | reverse complement strand
AGAGAAGAGGCGGACTAATGGAATGTATGACATGATGATAAGACAGTGTTAAGAACAATATACAGTGTGTGTATGTATGTGTAAGTGTGTGTGTGTGTGTGTGTGTGTCGATAGTCAGTCACCCACAAGCTGAGGGGGAATGAGAAGTGTGTAATGCATTCATGGTCATTTACATTTTACTGCTCTTTGATAGCGAATATCAGAGCAGATTAGATACAGCTGCTCCCTGAATTAATGGCCCTCGGCACCTCTGGAGCCAAAAGGGTGTGTGTGTGTGTGTGTGTGTCTGTGTCTGTATGTCTTATGTATGCTAAATAAGTCTTTTGTATCTGGGAGCGAGTGTCATTTGAGAGAATATTGTGCAAAGGATCCTGACACATTTATGGATATGTCTCTCAATAACTTGGCACCTGAGAAAACTCTGCACGTGTGAGTGCATTTGCATTTCTGTTTCTCTTTAAACATAAAAAAGAGAATGAGACAATCTGAGCTTTTACAACTAGGTTCATAAAAAAACAGCTTGCCATTCCTGTCGCTGTGTTTCATTTCATTCACCACAGCTGTGGCACCCTTCTCCATCGTGTGTGTGTGTGTGTGTGTGTGTGTGTGTGGCGGGGGGGATTTAAAGATTAAAAGTCCAACTCGCTCGCTGCTCCAAATGTTTCAACAGTCTCCTGGCCTGCTGACCATGTCCTGGTTTCAGCCGTTGACTCCAGCTGGCGCTATGGGTCCCATCCTTACCTGGCCTATCACATCACTCATATCCAGGCCGTTGCCATCACTCAGACAATCAGATCCCATTAATCCTCCTTCTCTTTCTCTCTCTCCCCGGCCCGTCTTGTGGAGCTGATGAATGCACCCAGTCAGAGGTTGGCCAATGACACATCAATCCAATGTTTCAGTGGGTTTTCAGTCTAGCGCCTGACATAAACCACACAGCTATCCTGTGGGTGTGGGTTGGGCTGTTGGGTTGCTGGGTTGCAATAGTCTGTGGAAAGTAAACACTAGCTAAGCTAAGCCCTCATGGAATAGGAGACGATACGCACAGTGTCCTGCTTTTAATATGACATCTCTGTCCTCTAAAGGGTCTTGAGGATTTCAATGCACCATTAGCGCCCGCTGGCTATCTGACCATCTTTAATAAGGCTACACAATAGGTGCCACCCATTACCTACTTGAATGGCATGGAAATGAAAGGCTCATGTTGAAAGGAGAGGTTGGAGCGTGTGTGCGTGTGTGTGTGTGAGTGGATTGGGAGGACAGGTTGCTGGGCAGAAGGGGGTGCATTGGGGGCGGGGGGGGCGGGGGTACTGGAGGACCTCCGCTTGAGAGGGACAAGCAGCAGGGTTCTCCTCTAAAAGCCAGCTGGCTGAGGCTGTGCTGGGAGTGCGGCGGCTTCCAGATCGCTGGAATGTGACAGTCGCCATATTCTGATCACATCCACTTTTCATAATCAACGCTGCGTGAAGAAACTACCTGTCCATCAGAACACTGCCTTCAGGTAGAACAAACATGAGAATGGGAGCAAGCGAGAGAGAGAGAGAGAGAGAGAGAGAGAGAGAGAGAGAGAGAGAGAGATGAAGATACACAAAGAAAGACAGAAGAAGTGAAGCAGAGCAGCGTGAGCAGGGAAGAGAAAGAGTTGAGGAGATAAAGGATGAGAAAGGGAGGAAGAGAGAGAGAGAGAGAGAAAGAAAGAGAGACAGAGAAAAGAAAGAAATAATGAGGAGGCACCACATGCATCTCACGGCTGGAGCGGAATGCACAATTGCCTCCTGGAAGGGGGCCACTCTTCTCTGACGACCTTTCGCTCAAAGTATGGCAGCTTGCAGGGGCCACACAGAACGGCAGGGCCACGACGTCTGCCGCCTGCCAGGGAATAAGAGCCTTATCTCTCCCTCTCTGCTCTCTCTCTCTCTCTCTCACTCTCTCTTTTTTCTCGTTTCCTCTTTCTTCCTCCAAGGAAGAAGCGTGTCCACACTAACAGAAATCACTGCAGAATAATGTGCCAAGAATCCTCAACAAGGACAACCAAGGAGGCTTGTGGTTTTGTCCTGTGTGTGTGTGTGTGTCTGTCTATATATCTATGTGTGTGTGTATCTGTGCGTGTGCCTGCGCACACTTGTGAGTGGGTGAGCATGTGGGCGCAATTCCGCTATGCCACACAGAGGATCTAGTCACAGGAAGAAAAAAATGAACAAGTGAAGACAAAGGAAAGCAATTAGAGATACAATGGGGAATACTCATTGTCACACACACACACACACACACTCACACACACACACACACACACACACACTCCTGTGTCGGCACTGCCGAAGAGCTCCCTGTTCAAAGACCACGGATGCAGACGATCGCCACTTTGAGCTGTGCGCTGTCGCAGGCTGGTTGGCCCACGCTCATCAGGAGCCAGGAACAAAGAGATGAACATCAAGTGCGTTATTTGTGTAGCTGTGGCGTTTGTGGTTGTGTGAGTGTGTGTGTGTGTGTGTGTGTGTGT
>PYXC01001974.1:1950000-1952500 GCA_015244755.2 Tenualosa ilisha | reverse complement strand
ACAGGGTCTGTTCGTTTGATCCACTGCACCCACGGCGGGTGGGGGTGGGGGTGGGGGTGGTGGTGGGGCACATGCCCTGACTTGAGGGTGGGGGTGACACGTGCTGTGGTGAGATGTGACTGGGGTGACACAGGGTTGGGGTGCATCCAGGGGTGTCGAAACAAGCTGAGAGCAGGAGTGTCAATCACACACAGACGTGTTGGCACGCAAATTTGGACAAACAAGCAGCTGTTGCCTCACAGCAATTTCAGAGAAACAGGGGGAAAAGCACTGGAGAGAGAAAGAGAGAAAGAGAGAGAGAGAGAGAGCAAATATAAAGAGACCTCAGAGGACAGAGCAGACAGTTTGGTCTTATTAAATTTGATGCTGTTGATGTCTTGCTGCCACTGTGTCCCCGACTCCCGCCAACCCCTCCCTCTTTTTCTTCCCCTCTCTCTGTCTGACTGTCTCTGTCTCTCTTCTCTCACTCTTCTTCTCATCCTGTCTGACCCTCAGCTCCATCAGCCTGTGCCTGACAGACAACCTTTCCCTCATTCGCACCGCACAGATGGGACAGATAACACACACACACACACACGTAATAAAATTGGCTCTGTACATCTGTACGCATCTGTAAGTGTTACTGTTCTATCCATTATGACTGGCATTCGTTATTATTCATAACATGGATTACCATTATACCTTATTCTGTTAAATATAATGAGTTTGGATATCACCACTTCACTGTCCTTGATGTCCTTGTGTTGAGAGGAGAGGTCACCTTTCTGGACCACATTCAATACCACCTCCTTTCCACCACACAAGGGACCCAGTTTACCCCATCTGACTGAGCATGCTCAGATTAATATAACTCATTTGGCCTTTCAGAGGTCAACCTAACCACTGTCAGAAAGGGGCTGTTAGCTGACCTTCAGTTGAAAGAACTGCCATGCAAAACGACTTGTGGTTTGTTACTAGCGTGCTCATCTGGGAATGAAGACACTAGAAGCCGAGAGACTACAGTCACTAACCTCCGATCGCTGGCATTGATTAGAAGCATTGAACAGCTATACACAATACGCGTCTCTATAAATAGGTCTGCTCAACCGTGCCCCATGTGCTGTGGCTCTCCACTCCTGCAGTCCTGTCTTCAGTTGCCCAGACAGATTATCATAAACTGGCTCTTTATCTTGTCTTGTTGAGATGGTATCTGAGGCGAAAAATGTGCATGAAATCATCGTGACTACCATGTACTTGCTCCCCACCACCTCTCCTGACTGATGGAACACAGGTGCCAGCTGATTACAGCAATCATCACCACGGTAATAAATAAATAAATAAATAACAGCATATGTGTCTTTCCGTGTGTGTGCTTGTGTGTGTGTGTGTGTGTGTGTGTGTTTGTGTGTGCACGTGTGTGGTCGGGGGGTTGGGGGGGGGTGTTGTTTGGAGTGGTGGGAGGCAGATTGTGGTGTTTGTATAAATGATAACAGTTCTCATTTGTGGGCTAATTTAGAGGGGTGAAGGCGAGCGCGCGGCACCCGTTGGCGCAGGCGGGCGGGCACATAAAAGAGGGAGAGATGGCTCCCCAGCGTCTCGTCTCCACGTCAGTAAGGATGCGCTGATGAATAGGGGGCATTAGCAGGGAGGAAACCCACATTAGCGCCCACATTATGCCCATCTGCTAGCCAAATGCACCGTGTCCCGCCGCGTGGCGTGTGCCATGGGTGGCTGAGGCGCACACAAGAGGCTGCTACTGCACCGGAAAATAAGATGAAACCTTTCGGGAGCCTTAAGGAGTCATGATAGATCCTTGACAAATCAACCTCAAATTCACTGTGGAATGGATGTGCCGCTGTGGTATTTATAAATGCAATGACACAGAATTTATTACACGCAAACAAACTCTGCAGATCATTCAGCACTCTTGCATAAACAAACCAATAGAAATAAATCTATAATAGATATCTAATAACAGAGTCTCTACACCGACTAGAAGAAGATATGGCTGTGATCCTGTTCTCTGTTTATGGAATTGTTTATGTGTGGATTCCCTGCTGGGGAGTGATGTGGTCTCTGCTCACGTCTTCATTAACGTGTCGGTACTGTCACAGTGTGTGTGTGTGTGTGTGTGTGCGTGTGGGGGGGGTAGAGGAGGTGTGTGGGGAGGAGAGGAAGTGTCCATCTGCTGAAGGAGAGGGGGGGGTTGGAAGAGACAGATAGACAGGGGTAATTACCTCAGCTGGAGCTGAGAGCAGAAGAAAGAGAGAAAGAGAGAGAGAGAGAGAGAAGGAGAGGAGAAGTGTAGAGAAAAGGATGAAGAGACAGTGACATCCCTATAGACACACACACACACACACACACACACACATACAAACTCAGGTAATACACACAGGGTTGAGCTGACTGTCTAAACACCCTAGTACAAGCGGTGCAGCATGCCAAAGCATAAATTCCTAAGGCTCAGTCAATACTGAAACGGCACAAACTACAACATTATGCTCTCATTACCTCTCTCTCC
>PYXC01001974.1:1932500-1945000 GCA_015244755.2 Tenualosa ilisha | reverse complement strand
TTAGCCTTCAGGCCTACGCAAAAGCCACTACGACAGGAATTTTGGACACATTCGCTGCCAAAGACGCGCTCCCGCTACAAAAGGTGGCAAGCAGTGCCACTCAAGAAACATTGCACCATTGTGCTGTAATTGTGCACATTCCAACCGAAGAAACGCACACACACACACACACACACACTCACATCATGTTTGATGTGAACATATATTACTTACTGTCAGCTTAGAGAGAACCTAGTATGAAGTGTGAGTGGTGGTTGTCAAGAGGAACAAGAATCAATGTCACACACGTACTTCAGGAAGGGGTTTTTCTAATAGAATGTCAAACAGTGCATTCAAAGATGAACTGTCGTTCGTGTTGCCACAAGTAATCGGTTCTCACATTAAGGGAATTCTCTTTCCCACAAAATAACACTGTCATCATCAATTCAGTTCTGCAAAGGAGAGCTGAGTGATGAACAAGCCTTTAGTGATGTATCACATTGTGAGTTCATAGCCAAAGAACATTCCGGCAATATGTCAAGAGATTTTAATTTCACTCTTCAACACTTTAATGTGTCATAGACTAAACAAGTCCCTCTTGTCTTTCTGTGTGTGTGTGTGTGTGTGTGTGTGTGTGTGTGTGTGTGTGTGTTTGTTCTGAGACAAACTATGCCAGTTGGAGACTGTGTGAACCTGCTTAACACATGGCAACAGCACAGCCACTGTCACCCCTGGCTAACTCCTCCTTGGCTTAGAGGAAGGATCTGAATGTGTTAGTGCTCTAATGAGTTGTCTTTGAATTTATAAGGCTGTGCAATCCACACACACAAACACACACACACACACACACACACACAGACACACACACACACAGACACACAAACAAACACACACACACGTAAAACACACACAGAGAGAGCCTGACTGTCACTGTTCATACTAAGAAACCAGCATCAGACTCTTATTCCATTTCCCCTTGGCTGCAGAAACTGATCATAAAACAGATATCCACATAAGATATGAGTCCAAAATAGAGTTTTAAAGAGTTGCTCTGTCACTTCAGATCAGCAATGAGCATCAACCACGGGCTGCTTTCTCCATAGAAGCCTGGGCTCTTTTTGGAGTATACTACACAGCACAGCATCATTGCAGTCCTCAGAGAATACACCCCTAACAACAAACCCAGACATGGATGGAGGAAATGAGAACATCCAGGCATGGATAGAGGGAATGAGAGAAAACAAGGAGAGAGAAGAAAGGGAAGGCATTGAGGGAGCGGAGGAAGGTAAGAGGTAAAACGACGGGAGGGAAACCGGTAACAAAGAGAACGCATCCCCATGACAACACCTCTGTATAGCACCTCAACCACACCCAACCCCCCACCCAACCCCAAATTCACCCCCCAGCGCTGACTCTGTGAGCGAGCGAAAGGGTTCTCAGAGAGAATAAAACATTACCCCTCGTGCTTGACGACAGACACCCACTAAGGCTCCCCCCTCACACACACCCGTGTTAAAAACACACACGCCCCCCCCCCCCCACTGTTCCTTACTCATCTCAGCCACCTCAAGCTCCACTAATAAACCCAAACCACCAGCAGTGCAAAAGGGGTGAATCACCAGGCACTGGTTGTTCATAAAGACAAGACTACTGCTTTGGAGTGTTTGTCTGGCAAGATGTTAGTGTGTCTGAGTGTGTGTGTGTGTGTGTGTGTGTGTGTGTGTGTGTGTGTGTGTGTGTGAGAGAGAGAGAGAGTAAAAATGAGACACGTGAGGAATAAAAGAGAAAGAAAAAAAGACAGACAGACAGACAGAGAGAAAGAGAGGAGAAGTGCGCAGAGCCCAAGGGGGGAAGTGTTGTTTCAGCGGTAGGATGGAATGATGAAACCAGTGCGCTAGGCAGAGGAGCCGGGGGAGGAGAGGTGGGGATGGGGGAGCGGTGGATCCCCACAGAGGGGGTGCTGGGATGGAGAGATCAATGAACAGAGAGAAAGACTGAGAGATACAGAGGGAGGAAAACATGAGTCAGGGTCAAACAGTCAGCCCAGCAGACAGAGAGAGAGAGAGAGAGAGAGAGAGAGAGAGAGAGTGAAGGGGGAACAAACAAGACTTTCAGAAGGGCGGGATAAAGACACAAAGACACAAAGAGAGATGGAGAAGTGAGTGGGAATTAGACAAAACAGAAAGAAAGAAAGAATGAGAGGAAAACAAAGAGAGAGTTGTCACAAAATGAAAAAGTCAGAAGTCAATAGAAAGAGTGCAGAAACAGACAACAAGGCAGACAGAGAGAAACAGACAAAGCACACAGGACACAGACAGACATGCACACTCACTCACTCACTCACTCACTCACAAAAAAAACCCCTAAAACAAGAAAAAACAAAAAGAAAAAACAAAACAAAAAAAAACACCAGGAAAAGGACTTACTAGAAGGCAGCCTTTGAGAAATATACTGAAGAAAACTAAACAAGCAAACAAAAGCAGTCAAAACCCAACCTAGGCTGCCAGGGGCTCCCCAATTAGTCTGCGTGTCTGACAGTCTGACTGACAGGTTCATTCATACATCAGGGTAGAAACAGGATCAGATACACGCTAATATGTTCATGTGCCACAATCAGAGGGACTCCTCAACACACACGTGCACGCACACACACACACACACCGACAGAGAAGCTGACATGGGTAGTCACACAAATAGACAGGTACGTATGTGATGCACTTGGTCGACTCGCTAACTCACTTCCGAGAGCTGCCTTTCAAATCTGTCGTGCAAAGGGGGCTAGACAGAATGCCCTTCAGAGGACACAGCCAAGTATTCAAAGGTGTGTGCTCATTAGCTAGCATTAAGTAAATGTGTTTACAACTGTCACTATTCATTTACTGACTCCCTCTGAGTGCTGACATTAAAATCCCTCTTCAAAAGGAGTCTCCAAAATCGTGTCTTTAAGAAGAAGGTGTAGTGGCATATTGAAAAGTGTGTACTTGTTCGTGTGCTCTTAGTATGCTGAAAAGAGGAAGTTCACTCACAATTGAGGATGATTAAGGCAGTGGGGATCAGACACACAGATGCACCCAGAGAGGAGGCACCAGAGACGGTGGGGTGGGGTGGGGTGGGGTGGGGGGGTAAATCACTCCGCACTTCCACCTTCCGACAAATGGCCACAAAAGCCGGCAGCATGCGGCAGATGTTGATACATACTGAGAAAGCAGTCTCCAGTGTGAGCACGCACACACACACACACACACACACACACACGCTAACATAACACACAAACACACACAGCAGCCCCACGTCTCCGGAACCCTTTGACACTAGCGTCACACACAGAGCCACGCATGCACACACACCACATGCTCCTTCTTCTCAAACATATGGTGGGGAACTCAGGAGAGAGAGAGAAAAGGAGAGAGAGAGAGAGAGAGAGAGAGAGGAATGGAGAAAGGAAAGGAGGAGAGGAGATGAGGTTCTAGGAGCACAGGATCCAGGTGTGGGGAGGAGGCAAAGCGGAGGAAAGGATGAGGGGGGGAAAAGAAAGGAAAAGGAAAACCCTCTGACACCTGGCAGCCGGCCCCCGTCTGTCTTTAAGCCGAGGGGGAGAGAGAGAGAGAAAGAAATAAAGAGAGAGGGAGTGAGAGAAAGAGAGAAAGTGAGTGAGTTGGAGACAGACTGAGAGAAGGAAAGAGGACTGACTGTGCTGTGCTGTGCTGTGCCCCACCCCATCCCACCCGCTGTGCATTACACTGTTCCAGCGTTTTGTCAGCATTGATCCACTCTGATCCTTCTCCGCCCTCTTCAACACACACACACACACGCGCGCGCGCACACGCACACACACAAACACCCGCACACACACACACATGCCACACCACCCCCACAGGGGATAACACACAAAGTCAGGCATGGTCGTTTCTCTCTGTGTTTGTGTGTGTGTGTGTGTGTTAGGGTCTTCATAGAGAGGGAAAGAGAGAGAGATGCAGTCACACAGAGGAAGAGAGGAGGGGGCACGCCAGGGCAGCCCCAGCCGACCCAGAGGCCCTGAGCAGTGGAGGGTGGGTGGGGGCCTTTGAACACCCCCTCTCTGATGAGACCCCCTAGACTACTCAAGATTTCCACGTTGCACAGATGTGAGGGCCTCAGTGGAGAGTGTGTGTGTGTGTTTGTGTATATGTGTGTATGCTTGAGTGTATGTGTCTATGTCTGCAGTCTGTGTGTGAGTGTGTGTGCGTGTGTGTGTGTGCTTGAGTGTATGTGTCTGTGTCTATAGTTGTGTGTGTGTGTGTGTGCGTGTGTGTGTGTGTGTGCGTGTATGTACAAAGGCTAATTGGGAAAGCAGACTTGGGGTTGAATTATGCATGAAATGAGGCAAATGCTAATCGGATAGCTCTATCCAAAAAGGACTTGATGCATCCCTGAGACCCGGCTTGTTATTAAATCAAATGCATCATGCTCTATGAGGCCCATCTGTCCTCTTTAAAATCAAATCACATTTCACACACAGACACACATGTATATTCACAAACACACTCCTCCAACTCACCCATCTATGCATGGACAAAATCCCTCAATACACACACACACACATACATACACACACACATGTGCACAAACACACATGCACACACATGCATACAGTACACACAAACATACCCATGTATGTACATGCACACACACACACACACACCAGACACACACGCGCACACACACACATACACAATACGAAATTTCCTTCCAACAAAAACTCCAAATGACCCCCAACCTCCATAATACTATACACACCCATAAACACACACATGTACACACACACACTAACTACTTTGACCCAGTTTTCGTAACCAGAACATGTGAGGGTTTTTACAAGGAGAGAGAATGCCGTTAACATCCCTATAGACTTTGCGCTGCCATTTACGACCACAAAAACAGCCGCTGAAACAAAGTAAAAAAAACAAGGCGATGAGGTCTTCAAAGGGTCTATATGATAAGAGCCTGTCATTGTGTTCCTCCTCTTGCAGGCCAAGAGTAAAACGGTCTTGTCTTCCTCCCCTCAGGGATGCCACCAGCAACAGCAGCCTGTCTGTTTTTTTTGTTTTGTTTTGTTTTTTTTCTCTCTTTTTCTTTTTTTTTTTCTTTTTTTGAAACACTGCACAGACTGATGGGGGAAACAGCAAGAGCTAATGTCTGTCCCGTGGAGAGTGGGTTTGCCCCACAGCCCACAAATGGGCCCTTGCGTTCAACCCCTGTTGGATAAATGTACAGTCAGGCCCAGATGTAGCACCAGTGTGTGGGGTTGACTGGAGGTCCTTTCACTCCTCCCAGGGATTTGAAGACTATATTGGGGTGTTGAGGGTGTGTGTGTGTGTGTGTGTGTATGTGTGAGGGGGGGGTGCAAGCAGGCAGAGTTGAGAAGGCAGAGCGGGCAGGCTGGGCAGAGATGTCTTGGAGGTACTCTGCCAACTGAAGCGGAAGGATGCTCCTGTGCCCGGGAACAAAAGCACAAAGGGGGGGAGGGGGGGGGCACTCCCTCAACAGTAATGGAAAGCGTCTATTTCCCCTCTCTATTGAAGAGAAGAAGGAAGACGGAAGAGAAGGATGTGTGTGTGTGTGTGTGTGTGTTTGTAAGAGGTTGTGTATGTTACTGTTTGTGTTAGTAAGTAAAGTATCTCTCAGAGTGCTCCAATGGAGCAATTCTCTGAGCAGCACTGGTACAGACAAGGCAGTGGAGTTGTATTCAGGGAAAAACATGGAGAAAATTGTAGCCCATTCATTCTCCATTAACATCCATTCTGTGTGGGCTGATCCAAAAGCTGGATGCTGTCAATCTCTCATTGAGTCCCAAAGCTCACCCAAACCGTTCATACAAAGGCGTAAATCCCCAACGCACAAGAGGAGATGCCTCAGCTAGGGGAGCGGATAAAGGCACACGCAGGGCCTGTTCTGAGCAACGGAAATGACATAGCGCTAAAGATAATTAGCTTCTTTTCTATCTGTTTTCTGCAAGTTCAGAAAAAAAAACAATGTAGCAATGCAAAATGATGTTAGCGTTCTAATATGCAGATTTGAACTTCATAAACACATACACTCGTGCAGGCACACATGCACAGACACACATTTTTACACACACACACACACGCAAATACGCAAATACATGTACACACACACACACATTCATACATGTGTACAGGCACACTATGCAAGTGCACATACATGCATAGACACACATTTGTACACACACACACACACACACACACACACAGCTGTGGAGTTCAATGGCTCAGATGTAAGGACGAGAGAAATAGAGCACGAGGATGTGAAGCAGAAGAGTCAGGGAAAACATGTTTTTCACATGCAAAGATGTGAAAAACTTTCAAACAACAGCCAGCAAACACCTCAGCTCCATCTGACCTGAATTCCCATTTGTCTTGCACTGCTTTTGCCTTGCCTCTTCCTGCAATCCATCATCTTAGCCTTTCCTGTGTGTGCCCTCCCAAGCAGTGAAATATGCATGGCCTCGGAGATGGACAGCTCGAAAGAGTGTGTGCTTTTATTTATTTTATTTTTTTTGCTTTTACTTCCACTTTGTTTTCTTTCTCTTTTTTTTCTTTTTCTTTCTTTCTTTTTTTTTGTTGTTCACCTCTTTTTGTTCTGCAGTGGAGGAGGAGGCGTCCACTCGTGAAAAGAATAGTGGGCGATGGGCGCTTGTGAGAAAGGAATGTCCATTCGTGTTTACATGTAGCGCTACACTGATCGCTGGTGCTAGCTCTCGCTTCCCTGGGCAAGCCATGGAACTCTACAGTAAGCAGCATAAAGCCTCAGTGTCACTGTATGTTTTTACATAAACAATACGCACACAACACACACACACCTATAGTAGCACATTTTGGGGCCCACTGTTTGTGGATATCCTTGCTAATTAATGCCTTTGATCCAAAATTCCAACACACATACGCACATACACACACAAGCACACACACGCACCCACAGACACAGACACACACACACACACACACACACACACAAACACAAAGCCACCCTGCCTTCTCCTGACATCTGGAGCATGAAATCCTCAAAAGGACTTGCAGTCTAATTCCCGCTCCGAGGAGCGACAGTTTGCCCAGCGCTCACCCATCCACAGCAGTCGGTGTTGGGTAAACTCGTCCACAGAGCTGCAGAGCCCTTAGAGCCCACGGGCTTGGAGCTGCCACCAACTCTCACATTGTTCCAGAGAGGAACGAGCGTGACAGAGCGAGGCGGACAGAAGATATAGTCTTTGTAAATGTGCTGGACCTATAGAGGGAATGGCCAAGCATGGCAAAGGGCTAGAGCACAAAAGGGTTTGCTTCAGAGCGGTTTCCATGGTGTAAGTGAGGGGTTTGTGTGAGCAATCACCGAAGGTGTTTGGCAGGTGGTTGCAGAGGGGCCACTCCCCCTTAGATCTGATCAATGATGGGTAGGTAGAAACAAGAAAGAGGAGCAAGAAAACGAGAGAGAGAGAGGGAGATAATGGAGAGATGGTAAAAGAAAAAGTGAAGAGCAGTTCAAAGTCAGCAAAGAAAAGAAGGGAAAAGTATACTTAGACCCCCTGTGTATCTGCTGGTCCCCTAACTCTTACCACCCCCAACACACACACACACACACACACACACACACACACACACACACACACACACATACACACACATACACACACACACACAAGCCCCCTCTAAAGCCCAGACTGGGCTGGATCGATGGGTTGGTTATTTATGATGGAGGAGCACTGAGAGGAGCAGACTGCATCCATCTTCTGCCCCCCGTCTCCTTCCCCCAGCCCCTGGCTCTCCACAACCATTTAGATCCCCCTTCAAGATACCCCTACTACCTCCTCACTGAGCTGCAGGGCATGCGTACACAGCAGTGTGTGTGTATGTGTGTTTGTGTCTGTTTGTGTTTGTGTTTCTGTGTGTGTGTGTGTGTGTGTGTGTATGTGTGTCAGTAGGTCTGTGTGTATGAGTGTGTGTGAGAGAGAGAAAGAGAGAGAGAGAGAGAGACTGTGCGAGTAAGGGAAACACTGAGAAAGTCACGCTATCATATTTTGTACTGAAGAAATGTACAACATCAATCTTTGGTGTTTCCACACCTGCGCTGGATCGAATTTATAGCCGGCCGTATTAAGAGTAACAAACCGGGGAAGACGAGTCTGCGCCTCCATCCATTTCCACAAGCAATTTCGTCGAGATGTATCAATTTAACATCGTCAATAGGCCGGGCACAGCAGCAGTGAAATGTATCCAGTGGAATCTAGGTTGGCGTCACATCCAAAGCTTGCACATATGTGCTTTTGCATGCATTCAGGATGCATCCCTCCCACCAGCGAGAAGCTAGCTGAGAGCTTGGCAACATGACAACACACACACACAAAAAAAACAGCTAAGGTGCCTCATAGGTTGGGTTGTAAAAGTGGCAAGAGGTAGCAACCACCTTAATCACTTATTACATGTGTTTATTTAAAGGGGAAATCTGGCGTGAATCAACCCGTAGCCCTGTTGTAACCGATCGCCAAGTGCTGTCGGTAGGAGAATGAACGAGAACATTTGAGACGACATAGACCTGATAGTGCACCGGCAACTAACACTACGTGAATGGGCACAGTTATCTAATTTCAGCTTAATTTTGCTATGCCCCATTCAGTTAACATTAGCTATTGGTTTGTTATTCGGTCTATGTTGAATCATATTTTCTGGTTCTTTTTCTTACAGACAGCATTCAGAGACCTTCAACAACAGGGCTATTGACTCACACCTGATTTCTCCTTTAAATGAATGCTGTAAGGAAAGGTAATTCTGCTAATAGAATGTTGCCAATCTCATTAAGGTCTTTTGGATTCCATTAAGGGGAATTAATTTGCACTACATTATCAGCACATGACCTACCGGCACCTAATGAATGAGACCCTATTCAAGAATCTCATTCAAGAGTCTCATATTTATCAAAGATGTGAAAAAATTCAAGGCTTTTGATGTTGTCTGAGTCAGCCCTTACTCTATCTCTCTCAGTGTATGTTTGTGTGTATGTGTGTGTGTGTGTGTGTGTGTGTGTGTGTGTGTGTGTGTGTGTGCGTCTGTGAGCAGCTGTTGGCCCTTATCTGTTATTCTAGGTGATTGCCTGGGAGAACACTAACGTTGTTGGAATGGAGAGCAGCTCGTTAATTACTCATCGGACTTGGGAGCTTCCTCTGTCGCGGCATCATGTGAATAATCACGCATGCATACTGCCGGCATAATTATTCAATCAGTTTGCAACGCGGCGAAGGCACTGCCAGCACTTGGATAGCGCGTTGATTGTCAGTGATAATGCCGCAACCTTCTTACACGCTGCCTTATGGTCCAGATTTATCTGACCTACCTAGTATCTAATTCTCACAGAGACTTTAACTCTTGACAAAGGTCCCAGGTTGATTCTGGGTGAAATCAATGAATAATCAACATTGACCCTATGTCTACCTCAGTTCCCCGACAAACACACACACACACACGCGCACACACACACACCACCCTGAGCACTGGATAGGGTTTCTGTATGGTATCCATTGACTATCTGAAGTTGTGCTCGGGGGCAAGTAGAGGTTCTCGGCCGAGCGACTCTGCCTCAGATTTATGTACTGTGTTTCTTGAGGTCAGGTCAGTCGGATAGCATCCTTATCTTTACGGAAACATCCTTAATGAGAGGCCCAGATTAATAATTCACACTCCAATATGCAGACGGGTTTTTAAAAAGGTCAACTAATTACACTGGGCATTCAGGCGATGTGGTCTCTCTCTCTCTCTCTCTCCCTCTCCCTCTCTCTCAGCATACCCTATCTCTCTTTTGAGCGCCCTAGAAAGACAACATGAGCATCATGAACGCACTGTTTCATCATTATTGTTTTTTGGGGGTGGGGGGTGGGCGGTTGGGGCAGGGCTAATTTTTGCTTTCTGGGTGGCAGTGTCCTTTGGAATTAATGAGGGCTAGGAGAGGGCTGCGCGGGCATGTGTGTGTCTGTCTGCATTCTATATCAAAACAAATCCTCTCCAAACCTCCCAAAACCCTTCCTGTCCTGTAGACATACCTTTCTCACCCCCTTATCTCTATCCCTGATGCACACACAAATAAACATGGACAAACAAACACACACACACACACACACACATACACACACACTCCCTGTCTCTATTCCTCTAATTGAATTGCATTGCAGGTTGCAGACATCTCTGAAATCCTGCTGAATCAAAGAGAAAGCTTGGCGGAGCTGAGGCTTCTGTAACCCAGCAGAGATGGCAAAAGTCAAAGCCTTGTCTCTTATCAAACAGAGAGACAGAGAGAGACAGAGAGAGAGAGGGGGAGAGAGAGAGAGAGAGAGAGAGAGAGAGAGAGAGAGAGAGAGAGAGAGAGAGAGAGAGAGATGGGCAGAGAATGAAGAAAAGAGCATGGCTTTGTCAGGCAAAAGAACATGAGCTCCAAGGGATCAAAAAGAGAGCACACATCACTGATCCTTCTAGAACAAGCAACTCTGTGTGTGTGTGTGTGTGTGTGTGTGTGGTGTGTGTGTGTGTGTGGTGCGCATGTGTGTGTGAAACGCAAGGACCACTAGGTCCTTCATCTGTGTGTGTGTGTGTGTGTGTGTGTGTGTGTGTGTGTGTAAGCCTTGTGTCAAAAGCAAGGACCACTAGGCCCTTCATCAGTGGCTTGGCACACTGCTTCACTGGCCCTTTACAAACCCACATGCAGACGCGCACACACACACACACACACCACACACAACACACAGAGAGAGAGAGAGAGAGAGGGTGGGAGGGAGAGAGAGAGAGAAAGAGGGAGGGAGAGAGAGAGAGAAAGAGAGAGAGGGAGGGAGGGAGAGAGAAAGAAAGAGAGAGGGAGGAGAGAGAGGAGAGAGAGGAGGGAGAGAGGAGAGAGAGGAGAGAGGGAGAGAGGGAGAGAGAGAGAAAGAGAGAGAGGGAGGGAGAGAGAGAGAGGGAGGGAGAGGGAGAGAGAAAGAGAGAGGGAGGGAGAGAGAGAGAGAGAGAGAAGGAGGAGAGAGGGAGGGAGGGAGAGAGAGCACCATCATAAAGTGCTCCTTGAATGGGATTTTCTGCACATACATCAGAATAATGCCGTGCATAGTGACAGCCTCTGGCCCAGACTGAAGTGGGAGGGGAGGGGAAGTAAGGTTAAGAGACAGGGGTGAAAAAGTGACAGGGAAACTCCTCACCCCTCACATGCACTCTAGCTCAATTCGTTCCTCCCCGTCTCGCCAACGAAAACTACAAAAATAAATGAAAAAAAATTAAATAAATTAAAAGAACATTTCAAAGCTAGTGGCGTGCGCGAGACTAGAATATAAAGGTTTTGGAAATGATAATGCTACCTAAAAATAATATACTCACGCACACAGGCGCACGCACATAGACACACACACACACACACACTCCTAAGAAGAAAAAAAAAAAACCCTGAAATAACTCCCCTCCACATGCACGGATTTCAACACAATTGAGAGGAATGTAAATTCCAGTTGCTTTTGCCAGCGTGTTTAGCGTCTGCGAGCACATGTAGTAGTTAGAGCCAGACGGAGGCTCTAAAGCACTATTTCAAAAGGAACATAAGACATGAAGAACTATTCCTGGAGCAGAGATACAGCCCAACCTGACTGTATTTGAACTGGGTGAGCATGAGCGTTGCATGTTATCAAGAGAGGCTTGCTTCTGGAGATCAAACAAACTCATGGAGCTGGAGGCGAGCAGTGAGCAGTGAGCACCTACCTGCTCTTACCAGCACCCAGCAGCCCCTGTCCTGCTAATGTAAGGCTACAGTCAGACAGGGGCTACAGCTATGTACATGCTGCTAGACAGACAGTGGTGAAAGGGAGAGGGAGAGAGAGAGAGAGAGAGAGAGAGAGAGAGAGACATGGGATAGACAGATCAGAGAGGAGCCGAATGGGATGGGATGAGAGGGAATCTCTCGTTCACATGTGGACAGCGCCTTTAGCTTTCCCCTTCCGTGTTGACAAGTAAATGGAGGAAGGATGTTTTCCAGAAAAAAAAGAGAGAAAAAAAAATCAGTCTGGATTTAGCCTAGTTTCCAACACAGCCATGAATTTGCAAGCAGATGGCAACAGCCTAAAAAAACTGCTGAGGATAAGCCACATTATAACTCAGCACTTAACTTAAAGAGGGGAGGTGGGGTCACTACTCCACTACTCTACATCACAGGGAGAATGGACAGAAGAAGGAGGAGAGGAAAATGAGAAAGAAGAAGGGATGAACAGAGAGGATATGCACGAGTTGTGTTTATATAGTTTAAGAGTGGCATCTGGTTTGTGTGGTTGGGGATTCGGGAGCTGCAGTTAGCAGTTAGCACTTAGCGTATGGAAGAGAGGGCATGACCGACTGGCTCAGCGCTAAACCTCACCCTACTGAACCAGACAGCCAACCCTCTCCCCACCCCGCCTCATCTGCCTCCCCCTCCCCACCCCACCCCACCACTCTGGGCCTGATCTTGCACTATCAGCA
>PYXC01001974.1:1835000-1925000 GCA_015244755.2 Tenualosa ilisha | reverse complement strand
CACACACACACACACTTTCAGTCTGCCCTGGGCTTTGCTGACTCTGTTGTGACACTGAGGCGGCATGAGCAGTAATGTATATATCCAGAATGGGGACTCGCTGAGCCAAACTGATAAAGGGCCACCATCTTTTCTCTCTTTCTCCTCCACTCTCTCTCTCTCTCTCTCTCTTTCCAAACAGTGGTTCTTATGTCCCATCACTCTCTATCTCAATTGTCCATTCATTCTCTCCATCACTCCATCACTCCTCTATTGTTCTTGCTGTCCCATCCCTCACCCTCTATTCTGTGTCTGGGGAAGGGACTCTATAAGGCAGACAAGATGAGCTTGGGACACTCAAGCCTCTTCATTGTCATCAGATCTGTCAACATATATCCTCCACCACAAACAAACACACACACACACACACACACCCACACACACATCACAGTCTTTGTATACACACCCACATCATGCCCTTTGACTTATGCTCACACCTAACCCACCCCTAACACACACACGTACATACACACACACCACACGCACACATTTCATCTAGGAACATATACACACTACATACAAGGCAAGGTGAGATTGGCTATCTTTCACGCCATCAGATCTATTGACGCTGCCTTCCTCCACACATCTGATTTCAAATACAAAAATAGCCACACACACACACACACACACACACACACGCACGCACACACACAAACACACACAGACACACAGGCTGCGGTATGTCCAACACATTAGCACAAGCAGGACAGGAGATGAAGCAGGCAAGCTGTTTGCTTAAGCGCTTTGTTGACTCTAAATAATTCAGGACGGGAGCCAGGCGTGAAAAAAAACATTTTAGCGACACCATCTGGGCTCATCCCGTCCCGCACTGGAACAGCATTTTAAAGTCTGGGGGGGGTGGGGTGCAGGAGTGTGGGGAGGACGGTAACGGAAGTGTTCCCCTCGGGAAATAGAAATCAATGTATGGTGCAATCACACTCTGGGCTCTGGGCCTCCTCTTCTTGAATCAATAAGGCTCTGGTCAGCTCAGCATTAGGAATCCCTCCTGTTCTAGCGACCAGTTCAAACTATTGCTGGAGGGAGGGTCTAATCTGAAGTCTGTTCAAAAGACCACAGAGTCGATCAGCCACCAAGACAGCAGGCTGAAACGTCGGTCTGGCAGCTCGGCCGAAAAACCACGCATTGCCAACGGGTAAACATACTGTTTGTTCAATAACACTGCCCAACTTAACACCCACTAGGAAACAAGCCATTCTGAAGATGTGTTTTCAAAAAGACAATATTGCGGAGGTGGATAAGGTGGGAGGCAGGACCTCTAAGGATCAACAGATGAGGAGAGAAGCGGAATTATTCCACAGGCTGGCAGAATTTCGCTATGAGGTGCCCACACTGAGCTTGATTGAGATTCCTGGGTAATGTGAGAGGAGAGTGGAAAAGAGTTCAGAGGCAGCGCTGATGTCTTAACTAGTGCTGCACTGTGCAGAGAGAGGGATAGAGGGATGAGAAAGAGAGAGAATGAGGGAGAGAAGGAAGAGGAGAGGAGGAGGAGGAGGAAGAAAAGTGGGTCAGAACGATGTGGTGGCACTGGGAGATTATAATAAAAGTAGCAAGCTTTTTTTTTTCTTTTCTTCTGACTTTTTCTTCTTCTTTTTTTTCCTTCTTCCTCTTCCTCCTCTTCTTCGGTGGGAATTTGGAGCAGTGGACAAAGTGAAGCAGATGCTCCTGTAGGGGGACTGTTCAGTCTATCATGAGCTAATCTGCAGCGCTGCACTGTGCGCTCACCGGGGAAACGCAAGAGGATGGAGGAGAAGAGAGGGAGCAGAGAGGGAGAGCGAGAGAGAGAGTGGGAGAGAGGGGGGGGAAGGCGGGAGAAAGAGAATAGAGTAGGAGAGAGAGGTAGAGAGAGAGAGAGAGAGAAGATAGGAGGGTGAGGAGCGGGAGGGAGAAAAGTAGCGAGGCAGAGAGAGGGAAGCTTGTCCATTTTAAAGCTGCAGAAGATCCCTTTGGCTCTTCTTATCCAAAGAACATTTATGCGTGTATTTAAAAATTCACTACCTTTTCAGTACACCTACTCACTCAGTGACTACTCAGCCTGACTTACAGTAGTTTCATTCAGTTCTGTTCACACATCTCCAAAGCCTGTAACCAATCCATTCCTATTCTCAGTGCCGTCCTGCTTCCATTAGAAACATGGCTTTTATTCTATGTCCAAGAAACGCTTAACTCACCATTGTTTAGTGTTTAATACCATACATGAAAAAAGTTGCTACAAAGTATAAACTTGTCTTATGGGGAGAAAAATACTAGAGATCAGTATGGAGCACAATCGCATTATGCTCATTGCTCCCACCAGCATAACATTAGTGACAAATAAGCCTACATGATGCATTATATCAATCTGTCAAAACACTTTTCTTAGACATTCACATTAACTGCAAGCAAAATGAATATTAGTTATTATTAATTATGTGAAACAAACAGTAAATTTAACACAGTGGGCCTAGATTTGACAAAAACATCAATCCTTTCAAAACTGTTCCTGCGCTGTCAAGTTCTGCAAATGCAATAACATTAATGACTGTTGTAGTCTTAGCAAAATTTTAGAACAAGAGTTCAAAAGCATCTGAAAGAACAAATGGCTACAATCTTATATAGTTACATTTTTGTTAAGATTATGAGGGGTTCTTGAAAAAAAGTTCTGCTCTGTGAGGTGTCCCCTTCCCAGTATAGTTTGAGAACCCCTGGCATACATCACACAGCCACACACACACACACACACACACCCTCAAACACACAGTGGCATTACATACAATTGTTACTACCACTCCGCTAACGTTGGATAATATCTTTTCTTTTTTTTCTCTTTCCTTCTGTCCCCTCCTCCCCATCTCTTATCGGCGGGCTCCTGCCGCGCGGCGCCAAATTGGGCTCCGCTTCCTCCTCTGTTTTCTTTTTTTTTTATCTGCGCTGGTGTGCAATAATAAGTGTGACATCTGATTACCAGCCAAACCACGACCATACACAACTCAGCACGCCAGCGGGCCAGTGAGCAAGGCCCCCGATAAAGCAGCCCAGCCATGAGGGATAGCCAAGACTGATGACAATACACAATACACACACACACACACACAAACAAACACACACACACACAGTGTGTGTTGTGTAGATGATGTGAAAATGATGGAGTTGCAGAGGTACGCTTGAATAGAAATGGGATAATGGATTTTCCATCTGCGTCTGCAGGGCTCTCACTGACGCAATTGGCCTTCATGCGTGCACACACACACACACACACACACACACACACACACACATACACACACAAACCACAGAATCAAATAAGGTCTACCTACCTAGACATTTACCTGCTCCACAATAATGAGCTCCACTGTGCCACACTGATGCAGCACACTGGGGGAAAATGCCTGGAGTATTTATGCACTACCATTTTTCCACTCCATGCCAATCTACTGATGGACCTAACAAAGCAACTGCTTACACACTCAATCAATTCATTAGGTTAACTGAACTGAAACTCCTTCTCTCTCCTCCTCCCACGTGTGTGTGTGTGTGTGTGCGTGTGTGTGTGTGTGTACCACTGTTTATCCAAGACAAGCAAAAGCCAGCGGTGACAAATAGCCGCTATGTCACCTTTAGCGCTGATGAACTGTGCTCCTGTGAGACACTCCCTCACACACACACACACAAACACACACACACACACGCACACAGGTCGTCCATCACTACCCATGCCCTTTGTCACTGAAGAAAGAGACATGGCACAAGACAGGCAAGGTTACTGCCATGAGGAATGTCCCTGGTCATCCACTCTCCAACCCTTGCTGGGATTGCAGCAGGTAGAGGTCAACTGATCCAGTGTCAGTGCCTCTCTCTCTCTCTCTCTCCCTAAATGTCAGCACTGACCACAAAGGGCCACAGTGACACTGCCTTCCATTCAGCAAGCAACAGCAGCAGCCTGGGCTACCCCGTAGACCGCAGACCTGCCCAGCACAGATCTGCTGATAGAGGAACAGAAACTCCCATCTGCCATGCAAATCTGCCTCCAGGAAGCGTGAGGAACACCTGAGCACATGACTTACTGCCTTGTGTCTTGCTGAGATGCCAGGGGGGTGGGGGGTTGGGGGGGGTTCAGGACCACATCTACCAGAGACCACTGGACCGAGATGACTGGCCTGAGAGAAAGAGGAGGGGTCTTCCTCTGCACCTGGTCCACCCCCCCTCCCACAGGCACTGACCGAAAGTGAGAGTCATCTCAAAACTGCCAGGGAACCGAGAGTTTCAGGTCAGGCCAGTGGAGGCACTAGATTGGTTCTCCGTTCCGTTCTCGACTCACTCACTTCCAGCCTAGAACTGTCTAGTTCCTAAGTCATAAATGGGATTATTTGTCACATACATTGAAATACTAATGTCAGACATGTAGTGAAATTGCACTAATTATCAGTATCAGTTAAATCAAAGAGAAAAAGAAAGAAAAGGCAAATAAATGGGCATTAGTCCATAATGTGTCAGAAGAAGCAATGGCCTGGGATCAGGTGCTCATGCTAGACACAACCACTTCCTTCACTAGGATCTTTACATTGAAACTGATGTGGGGTCAAAGAGTGCAAACTTGCAGAGTGGGAACAAGAAACCAAAGAGGTCACATAGCAGATCACAGAATGACACGCACAGTTGCATTTGCTTCAACGGCATCCTTTAATCAACGTCTCCACCATCTGCCCTGGGAGAGGGGAGAGGAAGGGAGAGACAGTTGGGGGAGGGGGGGGGATGATGTTCCCTTTAATCAGCCAATGAGAGCCTGTGGAGGGGGGGGGGGGGGGCAAGGGAGGGATTCCCCCTCCCAAAGCGCCTGCTCATGCAAAACTTTTTCTCAGCATGGGTCTGGCAGCGGGCCAACCAGCAGCAGAGCCGACAGCAGCCCCCAGACCTTGCTCACGTGAACGGCACAGCAACACCTCAGCCTTGCATCCAGCCTTATTTTTTTATTTATTTATTTGTGTGTGTGTGTGTGTGTCTGTGTGTGTGTGTGTGTGTAGCAGTGCTCAATCAAGCCTGAGCCTGTGTAACCACATAATGCCTTCCTTGGTTAAAGAGTTAATTTTAATTTGGGAGGACGTGGGAGTCAAGAGACAAATAAAAACACCTCTGCCTCTGTCTGCCTCCATCTTCCTGAGAGCTCCCCAGTTGCATGGCCACATTGAGAAGGGCTCTCTGGCTACTGGTGTGGGGCTCCATTGTGTTCAGGGAGGGGTAGAAGGCACACACATACATACACACATGCATACACACACACACACGCACACACACACCAAACAGACCAATATGGAAGAATGCATGATGGTGCACTAGGGTTTTTGAGCACTGGGTTGCATGGCTTGTAGGCCAGTAGGGATCCCTTTCCATTGCATTGGAAAAGAAGAATGAGGGGGTCACTTGCACACATGCTCACATGCTCTCTCCCTCTCTCTCTCACACACACACACAAGCACTCACATTCTGTCCCTCCATCGCAAGATACACTCAAATGTTTAGGACCACAGATATAAGTGCTCCAGTGTCTTGGTAAAAGCCATTGCAGGGTGAAAGGTTACTGTTCTGCTGAATAATATGAAAAAAAGACTGATATTCAACTGGGCGCAAAGTTGAATAACCCTTTCTTTTACAGAGTCTAGTACTTTCCGTGGTCATAAAAAAAGAGCCTTAAAATGTGGCTGCTCCTGCTGGACTGTTCCCCTCAGCGTCTTTATAAACAGGCAGAAAAGCCGAAGCTAAAAAACCCACAAGCAGAGAGAGAGACAGAGAGAGAGAGAGAGAGAGAGAGAGAGAGAAGCCCCAGTGTGCTTGAATCACTTTTTCCAGAAGTTTCTGGAAAACTGAGCATGGACGTTGCGGAAGGGCGACCTTTAAAGGTGAGTTACCAAACGTCGCCGGTTCCGGGATCACGCCATTTATGATGAGGCAGGTTGAATGTGTATGGAACTCGACAGGGCTTCACCACGAGAGCACTCCATGGTGTGAGAGCAGAGGACAGGTCGGCCCAAAGGGAGAAAGCGAGACATCATGGAGGCTGGGAAAATTACAGAATGGAAAAAGACGCCGATTTCTTTCACTTTTTTTTTTTTTCCCTCATCCAAAGGCGGGTTGGGGGTAGGGTTGCAGAACCCCTGAGTGTTTTCAATTTCCTCAAGTCTACGCAGGCTTGCCAGAGTTCCAAGTATGTGTTATTTTTGCTTCTGGGTGCAACAAGCGTCCTCCTAAGTGCATGGTGAACTCCAGCCAATGACGGTGCAGCTGTCCCCAGACTCCACCCAGGCGTCTTGGTCATCTGTATCTCCGTCCATCATCCCTATCACAAGCTCGGACCCATTTCCCCATGCACCTCATCACTCACCACACACACAAGACCTCCAGCCTTCAACACCACCACACCACACCACCACCCCTCCCTCCCTCCATTGCTCCCTCCCACTGTGGGATCCCCCGGCTAACCCCCCTCTCTAGGGACTTCCTTCCTGCTCTCCATATCCCTGGGTATTTTTGGACCTTAAATAAAAGCGTGCCAGCCATTAGTGCAATCTGGAGGAAGGCTCCGTCACGTCCATTAGACACTGAAACACTCACACACACAGACCACACACACAAACACACACACACACACACTCCCTGGTGCATAAGAGGGTGCTGGTGGCGGAGCACTAACAGCTCCACACATTAAATCAGGACAAGCACTCCATGGTGCTGCGCAGCAGAGGACGCTGGGAGGATCCATAATTCATAGCGTTTAATAGAATGAAGGAGCTCATAATAAAAGCTGAGGGAGTCGGACTGGGATGGAGACTCAAGGGAGATCACTCTCCTCATTACCACAGAGAGAGAGAGAGAGAGAGAGAGAGGGAGGGAAAGAGAGATGAGAGAGGGAAAGAGAGATGAGAGGGGGGAAGAGAGAGTATGAGGGAGAGTGAGAGGCATGAGCAGCAGGACCACACACTCTTGCAGTCACTCACCTTCTTATATCACTCTTCTGCCCTTCACTCTATCCCTTTCTTCTCTCCCTATCTGCTCTTCAGTGGATGGTTTAACAGGAGGATGCAGAAAGAAACTCTAGAACCACAGCACTGCCCACCCCCTCCTCCTTATTCTCTCTTACTCTCTCCATCCCTCACTCACCCACTTCCTTTCCACATCCCCTTTTCCAAGGCCCCCTCACAGCAGTAACCAAGGCTCTGAGACGTTCAGCAAATCTTTTACTCTTCTCTTCTCTTTCTCTCTTTTTTCCTGCCTCCTCCTCTTCCTTCTCTTTCTCGGAATCCTGCCTGGCAGACACGTTCATTAATAGTCAGTCACCAGAATGTTTACTGAGATTTTGCAAGGAGAGATTCCCCTGGGGTTAGAAGGGAGTGGGGTGGGCGGTTAGACTCCTCCATTTTGGTCGAGTGGCTCATTTTCTCTTTGTGAACTAACATTGTTTTGCTCTTGTGCTACTGCAGACGTTACGTAAGCCGTCGCCTGCAAGAATGCCACGAAATGAGTGAGACCAAGCGGGAAGTGGCCAGGAAGAGGGGGACTTGTGGGTCACAGGACGATTTTATGGACATCAACCAGTATGTTAATTTACGCTGTTACTAGTCTTTGTTACGTGTAACAAGGAAGAATTTTCTAGAATATGCAAGGGAATTCTATTCAGTTCTTCTGCGTGCACTAGTCTGAATTGGGCTCATTTCTGGCAACTTCTATTCCTTATTTTTCATGCTGAGTCATCATAGCCATATAAATAATTCATCACATCTCTGAACACAATACAGCTGTCTACACACACACACACACACACACACACACACACACACACACAGCCTAATCAATCAATGGGTGTGATAACTCCATGATCAGACTGCTGACACACACACAAACACGCGCACACACGCACACACACACACAAACATACATACACACCATACTGTTTCTCATTCAGCCAATGAGCGCCCTGCCTCCGGTCCTGGTGCCATCAATCACAGGCCGACACCTCTGGTGGTGGGCAATATGACTTTACTCAGAGCCTGTGTGTGCATACTTATGTGGGGCTGAGCAGAAGGCTGCTAGCTGATATCAAGTTGGCTCCCGACCAACTGCAATGCTAAACACAGCAATATGTCTTCCAGAGCTCTAGTGCTCATCTACAACTTATTCGTGTGGTGTTTTAAACAAGGAAAGAGTAAAGGGAAATTTGTCATGGAGTGAGCCTATGTGTGTGTGTGTGTGTGTGTGTGTGTGTGCGTGTGTGTGTGTGTGTGTGTGCATGTCTGTCTGCACAAGGCTTGAGCGTCCTTGCCACGTGCTTGTTTGTGCGTGAGGGAGTTAGGTGTGAGAATGTGCATCTTCACCACATGTAAACTAATTTAGAATGCCATGCATGTGTATGTACAAGCACTTATGTCCTTGTGCCTGTGTGCAAGTACAGTACACATGCTTGCATGAGTGATAGCTGTGTATATTTGTCAACGTGTGTGTGTGTGTGTGCACCTCCTACTACTCTTGTTGCTTTGAAAGCAAGCTGTCTCTGTTTTAATGGGTGCTAGCATGTCTGCCTCCAGCGATAATCTAATAAAGCTCCTCACTGGTTTACACAGGCTGTAATGAGAGGCACACACACAAACACACACACACGCACACACACACACACACACACACACGGGCAGAGTGAGCACTGATGCATCCTGAGGGAGGTCTGCATAAACAGATGGGCTTCTTTTTCACTGAACGAAAGAACTCATCTCTCATGCAAGCAGCCCTGCAAAAACAGCAGTGGCAAGGCCGCTCCACCTGCTACGTGACTGACTTTGTGTGTGTGTGTATGTGTGTGTGTGTGTGCGTTTTGAGGGGTAATGGAGGAGAACGACCACACACCTGAATGACTAACACAGAAACACTCAAGATTTTCGGGTTAAGGATGCTTGTAATTGCAACACACCACTTTAACCGATTCAAGGAGCATATTGATTATATTGATTTTGAATCTTTTCAGCAGGTTTGTATTAGCTTGTTACTTTATAATCCAGGAAAATCAAAAGCAGCTCAATTGTCCCACATTTTGTTAATTCAATCAATACAATCGAAATGAATCAAGCAATGATACAAATGATTAGCCATGCCTAAGCTGCCTGCTAACTCCACTCAATATTGCATTTCTCTACACTACAAGCAAGCGTTCTCTCCAAAAGCTTTAGTTTCCTCGACTAGATTTCTTAGCATTCAGAAGTTTTAGGCAGAACCAACAGGCTTAAAGTTCAAAGTGCCCACCCACTGCAAAGTAAACATGCTAATCACACTGCCGATGATAAAATGCAGATGAGATAGATGTTGGATACACATACACACATACACACACACACAAATGCTGAATTTACATGATGAATGAGCACTTTAGGCTACAGTGTGGCAGACATCAGCACCTGTTCTACCAGCCTGTTGGCGAAACACTCTTCCTGTCAGTGCTTCCTGACTGGCACTCAGTCTCTTTCTCTGTCTGTCAGCCAGCTTCCCGTTAGTCCCTGAGCAGACACACCCCTCTATTCTTCCTCTCACAAGAATTAGTCTACTGTTCATCATGGTTCTCCCCTCCAGCTGACACTCTTCCTAAGTCAGGATGTTTAATCTTTCATTACTGGTGGAAGGAAACCTCTTGCTTGCTTTACTTAAGGACAGGCTGACTTCTATGATGACACTAAAGATCTATGGGCTTACTGAGTATTTTAGCTGACTATTGCATTTCCAGTGCTAGTTTTTATAGCCTGCTAATAAAACCAGACCCTCGTTCTACTCTTTTGTTTCATACAGAGGGTCTGGACATTCAGTAGTGAGATTTGATTGCTTGCTTGAGGTGTTTAAGTTTAAAAAGATTCGATCAGCCCCTTGATTGATAGCTTGCCTTGACTGATAGCATTCTAGCTCCGAATTCACGTCTCCTTCTGTTCGCTGATTGGACAGGTTACAATGCTCCCTGAGACAACGAGCTCAGTGGGATCAAATCCAGACTAGCACTCTAGGGAGACGATTATCAAGCGGAAGTGTATGGCCAAGCTATAGTTTCTATGGTCTGTTTAAAATAACGACTCTTTCTCCAGACTCAGACCATATTTCCATATGACTTGGTCACTGACTTGGAGAAATCAGTCATAACCCACACCTACATGACACCTTCATGAGTCAAGCATAGCGCTTAATGGGTGTTTTTATTTTAGTTGTTAGTGCTGCAGGCTGTGTGCAGACTAAAGCTAACGACATCCATTAGCCTAGCTGAGACTGAATGATGGTTCAAGCTGGAGTTAAGTCAAGCGGATATGTGGGTTTGTGCTCCTCTTCAATGAAGCTCGAGTGATGCTCTGAACAAACACCCCGGGCGCTAATAGCTGAGGTCACACTGAGACACCATGGCGCATCAACGCCTTAGGATGGGTAGTGGAAGTACAGCTGGCACCCTTAAAGACACAGGCCCTTTAGACTTGTGTCGCCATTGAATAAATTATGGGATGTGTGGTGTGAGAAAGGAAAAGTGCAAAGTCGTGTAAGTGATGCTTCTCCCCCCCGTTTGGTTTTTATTATCGCTTGCTACCCACTGCTCACTCTCTCAGCCTATTTCTCATTCTCTCACTTAACACAGCCTTCTCATTTCATGCATATAAACACACAACAAGAAGACTTAACACAAATCTCCAGGGCCCGAGAACTACAGCCCCACTCTCTCTCTTTCTCTCTCTCTCTCTCTCACACACACACACACAGATACACACATACAAAAAAACTCTCTGATTCTCACATCAAGTAACCAACCTCTAAAGAGCCTTGAGGCCCATGGGGCACAGGCAGGGATTTCCAAAAGCCTGGCCCCAGCTCTGACTACCAAGCCGATCGTTTTCCATGGGCCTGCTTTACCCAGACCCAGACAAGGCCATAAAATCAAGGCAAAAAAAAGACTAAACGAATGTGCCTAGAGACTCTAATGAACTAATCAGGACAACAGTGGAGTTAATTAGGAGGACTGCCAAACTAACTATCTCATAAGGGAACATCTTTTTTTAACAACTGTTTCAAGTGTGGGCAGAGAAAGTGTAGTGTATATGAAATACATCTTGTTTTTGTCTTTCTCCCATCAAATGGTTTGTTGAGTCATTAATCCCAGTGTTTCTCATTACCGGGCTCCGATTCTTCCTCAGGCGATGGGAACCTGTCATTAGTGTTTCTGTGTGTGTGTGGGGCAAACTTTTGTGTGTATGAGAAACAGTTGTCAGTTGTATTGCCTTTGTGTTGCTGCTGTCTTTGTTTTTATTGGAGCAGATTGTGATTAGACTGTAGGTTTATTATTATTTTTTCCAAAGGCCCCCTGGTCTAACTTTTTAATTAGCAAAAGCCTTTTTCAAGGTTACAACAGCTTGCTGCTAACAAATTTACTTTCTCACAATTCATTTATGCTTGTTTCCACTTCCACGTTTCTCTGCCCTTTGCCTATTGAGAGTCTTTGTGGAGAATAAACCATGCTCCCTCGATTCAAATGAAAGTGTACAGAGGGAAATATCTGGTGTCACGAGTCATAACTTTACCTACTTGCATCTATTTGCTTTGTGTTGGTCTCCATTATTCCACAGCAAACGGACCGTGACATCAGAAGAATCTAAATGTGACTTTCTGTTGTACTGTAACTGGCTTGCAGGTGGTTTTTAATGTGACATTTCAGTAGACAAGGAACAGAAGGCCCTACAAATCAAAGGCAAAAGGACAGACGAGAGAGGCAAAGTGAGACTGTGTTGGAAACAATCTTTTTTTGGGCTTGAGGGATATGTAAAACAGATGAAGGCATCAAAGAGGGACATATCACCATCTTCACAGGTGTACTTCAGTGGAACAGACAGAGCAAACAATCCCCTCTCTCCCCTCTCCAAAAAGAGCACCTTCAAGCGTAAGACCTTCAGTGACAAACATTATGAATGGCACATTGCACTGAACATGCATCACGCTGTCACGGTGCAGTAAAATTTGTTCACCTGCCCCACATTCACTTAATGGCCCATATTGCGGAACAAAGATCAGAAGGATTCCCAGAAGTCCTCCTGGGCGTACCGGGAGGAGGAAGTTGAGCGTTAAACACAGCCTCCGCCCCACCTCCCTGTCAGCATGTTCCCTGCTTCAGGAGCCGCAGACACAGACACAGACATGTCTCCAACTGTGCAGGCCAACTCTGACAACCCTGAAAAGAGACAGACAGAGATGGCGAGAGAGAGAGAGAGAGAGTCCATGCTAACGAGCCAAGAGCGTAGAAGTCGCTCCAATCCCTGCTCCCTAGGGGACGCCTGATTGGGTGAGGTCTTATTAGACTCTGAGAACCACCAAGCACCCCCCCGCTGACTTGCTAACATTGCTTGGAAATATGAATTTGAGAAGCTACAAAGAACATTACAATTATTTACATAGACATAATGTTAAACTGGTGACTGCATTGTTTTACACTTGCTACCATTTGACATTAAATAACGTACTGTAAACCATTTCATGTTAAGAGGTGGGACTGTGTGCCGCATCCAATGATATTTAACATCACTCAGGCTGGATTATACAGCTTTGAAACAAGGCACACAGCAGATGTTTCTGGTTTAGGTAGAAGTCCCCGACAGAGAGGAGAGTGTGTGCTTTCACGTCAAGTCAGTATGTGTGTGTGTGTGTGTGTGTGTTTTCAGCAGATGCTCAAATTGAACTTTTGATGAGAGGAAAAACATCCCTAATGACAGGGGAAGCAGAAGGGACAGGAGTGTGTATGTATGTGTGTATGCTGTATGTGTATTTGTGTGTATGTGTGTGTGTGTGTGTGTGTGTGTGTGTGTGTGTGTGTGTGTGTGTGTGTGTGTGTGTGTGTACACTAGGGGAGGTGCAGAGGTGTGACTAGCTGTCTCTCCCTATGGCTATGCAGAGTTCCACCGAATCTGACAGCCAGATGTCTGAGGCCTTAGGCTTTTGTACACACCTACACTACACTACACACAAACACACACACACGCATGCACAAATATACACGGCACTGAAGTATTCCGCCAGGGCCTGATAGGCCGTATCAGAGATACAAGGTGACACCTATCATACCAGCTACCCCGCACACATTCTAAAGTAATCTAGAAATTGTCATGGCAACTAAGTCTTCACAACCATCTGTGCGTCAGCAGATGACAAAATTTCCCTCACACAGTTGCACACACCAAACCCCACCAAAAACAAAATAGATTTTTATGATGTTTCATAAAACCTAGTTCTACAGAACCACCGCTGTTAAAAAAAAATACGGCAATGCGTTTCCAGGCAACAGCTTGGCCCTCTCCTCTACCACCTTCTCACCTTCCCGCTTCAGGGATCGGAGACATCAGGAAGCACGGCCATCCGCCGTTTACAACCAGGTGCTAAAGCCCCCCCACCACGGGTCAGTGCAATGCCCATTAGTCCTTCCTGACTGTGTGTCTGACAGGCTGGATGGCTAATCTGGCTGGCGCCCTAATTAAACCGAAGGCCCAGGGTTAACAGGCTTCCGCTAAAGGTTGCCCAGGTAATTCGCCCTCAAGTTTAATTTCTTGGGGAGGTGAAACTCATCATCAATATCAGGATCGTCCAGGTCGAGTCTTTTATTACAGCGGTTGCTCGTTTTTATGAGTTTATCAGCAACACAGTTATAGGCTGTCAGGCAGAAAAACAACGTCCCGATCAGAGCGGAGAGAGTTAATATTCCCTGCTCATCACAGCGGTGGCGGCGGTGCTTGACATTTAGACAAACACAATCAAAACATCAGCGAAGCGCTGAAATCGCGGGTTGGCCTGGTGATGAGTCAAAGACGAGCTGACATTAGGCCCAGGCGTCATTTACATGTGTGACACGGCCACCAGAGCTAATGTCACCCAGGCCAGCTCCATAGCACACAGGCCCATCAAAACCTATGACAGATAAACAGCTGACTGACTCAGCCCTACACACACACACACACACACACACACACCAACTTTGTTTCCATGACCTTTCAGAATATTCATATGCTATACTTTGTCCACCCACTCTCACACATACACACATACTGATTTCGGTCTACATTTCCATAGTAAAAATTCCCCAGGCAAATATGCATCTAACCACCCAGAGAACCACACAAATTAGCCTGCAACCGCTGAATTATGGTTTCTTGCATGTCTCTGAGCTTCACACGCACACCATGCACACAGTCATGCAGTCTCACACACACAGACATGTGAAGACACACACACACGCGCACATACGTATGCACACACAATGACAGATATCCTCCTCCTGTCCAAGATGTGTTTCATTTGTACCACTGGACGCCATTTTTACGCCAGCCTAACCACCTCATTCATCATTCAGCATCGTGACGATTCAGAGTTGCTGTCCACTAATGTGTGTAGGGAAAAAAATGCTATTTTTGTTGCGTGCATTTGCAAGGGTGTTTGTGTAGACAGGATGTGCGTGTGTGCGCAGCTGAGGACACAATCATACCTCACAGGGATGTGCTATTTCGGAGGAGGCACTGACAAACAAGGGAAGAGAAGACTAACGCTGCACAGTGAGCTGCACACAATGAACAGTGAGCGGTGACTGCAAATGATTTGCTGACTGGAGAACAGTGAGCGGTGACTGCTCTGGTGCCTTTCGTGTGCTCGTCTTCGGTTGCGCTCTTGAACACTTCCTGTGTGTGTATGTAGTGTAGTTTGTGTGTGTGTGTGTGTGTGCGTGTGTTTGTAAGAGAGAGAGAGAGAAAGAGACTGTGGTCAGTATCTGAGCATTTTTTGTCATGATTGTGGTCTGCTAGCCAGCCGATGCTTGCATGTTGTATTTTTTAGGGGGGCACAAGCTTGGCCAGCAGGCCTGGCAAACACACGTGGTGAAATCAGTGGGTTAGTGGGCTAGCGTGCAAATAGACTGGCACGGGAGGAGGCTCTCGTGTCCTCGCTCCCGCCTCTTTCTCCAGCTCCGTTTATCATGCTCCGTCTCTCCATATCTCTTCATATAGGTCGTTCGCACCATATATTCCTCATGGCTTATCCTTACTCACACTTTCTGTCTCTCGCTCCCTCCCTCTCTTTCTTTCTCCCTTTCTTTTTCTCGCTCTCTTTCTCACTTCATCTGCTGCTCCATCTCCTCTTCTCTCTGTAAAGCTCTGCTGGCTGCAGGCTTGGCTGACGTCTGAGAGAGATGAAGTGTTGATGATTAATGCCTCCAGGGTCTACAGTATATCACACACACACACACACACACACACACACACACACACACACACACACACACACACACTCACCGATAGGGTGGGGGTGGGGGTGAGAGCTCTTGCAGTCCCCCCAATCATACCAAACAGCAAACAGAGTAAAAGTCAAGGTCGAGCAGAGGAGTAAGGAACGGGACATACACACACACACACGCACACACACACACACACTCAGACGTACGCACACACACACACACACATACACACACACACACACACACGCTAAAAAACAAACTCCTCCAAGTAGACTTCACAAAGATAAAGAGCAGCGTGGAGAGCAGGACAACAGGAAAAGGATGTGGACACATACACATAAAGCATTAAACCACACACACACACACACACACACACACACACACACACCAACCACACAAGCACATGTTATTGAGAGCAAGAATGCCCTCATATGCAGGGTCACAAAAGTCATGTATCACAAACAATGGCAACAATGTAGCCTAGTCCACTTTGTTTCTGTTCTAGGCCTAGCTGGCAAGACATCTGGCCATTTCTTCTGAATTCTAATCTCTGAGCTCCGCTGCGCTGGTCTCACACAATATCTTTTGTAAACGCAGCTCTATGCAAACACAAGTTAAACACAGTCATTCAGAGCATCCTGTGGACAATTTGCCTACGGCATAAATCAAAATCGATAAGACACCATTTGCGACCAAGGAACATGTACTCATTTCTGGGTTCATTCCACAAACAGAGGGAGTAACAGGCCGAGTGGCTTGGCTGCAGTCGGCATTGGCTGATTCTATCCTCCAAGGGGCTTCCCTTCATGACTGCGTTTGGGAGAGGGCTGATAACACTGGAATCGGTTCATCTGCTGGTGTTGTCATAAATCTCCTGTTTGCACCACCATTCTGCCTCGGTGCCAAATAGTCTCGAATCGCACATCATCATTGTAGTTTGAACCTAATATTTCCCTTCTTTTTTCCTTTGCAGTCACAGTAAGTTATAATTATAGTGCATTTACATCATATGAACAAATGGTTTCAGGAGATAGCAGACCAGAGTTAAAGGTTATGGTGATGAAATACTGTATAATTGTCAGAGGACTGACACTTTGCGGCACCCCTGAGAGCATCAGCAGTTCAGGTGTGTCAGAGTAGATTTTACAGATACCGCCAGGCTGGAATGAAACCTGAGTCATACTGTAAACAGAAAGAAGGAACTGGAGAAAAATGCCATGAACTGCATGACGAACATTAAAAGCCAGTAAGAAAACAGGAAGACTAAAGAGAGAGGCAGAGACAGAGACAGAGAGAGAGAGAGAGAGAGAGAGAGAGAGAGAGAATAACTTAAGTGGCTGTCTGGCGAGGATGAACACAGACATCGGGAGGAGAAAGTGAAACTAACCCACATCAGCTTTGCAGTACGGGAAGAGGATCTTTGTGGGGGGAGATGAAGAATGCTAAGAGCTGCCAAGTATGCTCCAAAATCAGGGTATGGGGAGAATGAGGCAGAACCGGCCTGACCCTGTCCAGCTCAGCTAACGCGGAACTTAAGGTCCATCCTGCTGGGCAACTCCTCCCAACACAAAACACACACGCACACAGAATTCACACACAGAGAACTCTCACACTAATCCCAGTGATCTGAACGAAGGAAGGGCGCACTGAGAGAGTGTGGAGAAGGGGAAGAGGTGATGAAGAAAAAAAGAAGAAAGATATGAGATATGACTTTCTCTTGCTCTGCAGCAGTGCCTCAATAAATAATGAGGGTTTCAAAAGGCGTTACTGCGAGGAAAACAGCCACACAGCAAGGGAACTGGTTGCCGCAAGGCTGGCAGACTTGTGGAATGTGCGTTACAAGAGACGAACAGCATTAAACAATGCAGGTGGATGAGGCCTGTTAGCGCACTAGCACATTAGTATGGCTGGATGGAGTGTAGCCCAGTGTAGGATAGGTGGACAAAGCACATTTTTGCAGATTTGATCAGTATACACACCCATTAAATGCACGCAAACACTCCTTACACCTACACATAAATATGTCTTTAGTGTATCACATACATGACCACAATAATAAACTTACAAATACAATGTGAGGAATAAAACATGGAATAACTATTTGCATGTTTCTTTGTACAAACACGCACACACACATCACACACACACACACACACACACACACCAGCACTGTCTGTCTGTTCTAATGTTTAGCTGCAGTCCACACAGGGACCAGAAGAGAATCAGGGGAAGTGAGGACAGCAAGGAAACTCAAGGGACCTCTATCCCCACCCTACCCCACCAGACTGGAGGGGCACTTAGCCCCTGTCACCCCCTCCTCCCAACACACACACACACACACACACATACACACACACACACAGAGACTCTGCCATCTCTACTTCAGCGCCTGCTCATCAATTAAAATGACTTCCAGGCCAGAGCGAGAACGCCTGAGTTACACAGACGGCGAATCAGCATGTTTGAGCTGGCGCACCACACGCCAAGTGCACGCTTCGCTTAACCTGCATGCCCTCCGACACAAACATTCTCTGGGATAGGGAAGACGCCAGCTCATTGTGTGTGTGTGTGTATGTGTGTTTGTGTGTGTGTGTGTGTTTGTGTACGGCCTGACTCATGGAAAAAAAACAGGAGTTGAGGAGTTAGCATCAAAGAGGCTAAGAACATGCGCTGGGTGGTTAGCGTCACACGAGGGCCGCTCTGTAATCAGAGATTCCAGTGTGGCTGTGGAAGAGAGTGGGGAGCGTCTGGCCTCGTCCTCAGTTCACCAAAGCCCCACTCACATTCACGCTACCTAAAACAGTGGCGGCCTTACTTGAAACAAGGCTAGGCTCATGACCGCAGGAGCTCCATGTAATGTTAGCGAGGAGGTTTGTCAACATATTCACACAAGCTACAAATAGGCACAACACACATGCAGACAGACACACACCCAACACACATGTAAGATAGTGGTGTCCAGATTGCGTGCTAGCTAGCTTGAGGGGTGTGTGAGTATGTGTGTGTGTGTGTGTGTGTGTGTGTGTGTGTGGAGGGGGGGGGGGGGGGGGACTGTTCTGATTCCAGATGTTTCTTGTTGTCTGGAGAAAAGGAGAAGTGGAGATTAAACAACTCACTGCTACAAGACCAGAGTGTGTGTGTGTGTGTGTGAGAGAGAGAGAGAGAGAGAGAGAGAGAGGGGGGAAAGAATGGGAGAGAGTGAAGGGGGGAAAAGAGAGAGAGGAAGTAAGAGGCCAAAGAGGAAAGAGTAACTCGTAACTCTACAGAGACTAAAAGTGAACATGCAATGGGCGCATGGGCGAGTGAGAGAGAGAAAAAGGAAAAGGAAAAAGAAAGGGGGGGGTACGCCTGAGGGGGATCCTGTCAGGAGGGGAGATGGTAGTGTGTCGGAGAGAGAGAGGGAGGGAAGGAGGGAGGGGGTTGACAAGAAACATTCCAAAAGCCTGAGGAGTTTCTATAGATAGAGGTCTACCAGAGCACGGAGAGAGAGAGAGAGAGAGAGAGAGAGTGAAGGGGGGGGGGGAGAAAAGGAGAGACAGAGAGAGAGAGAAGAAGGTAACGCTGGTAAACATGAGGCTCCTAAGCGGAGTGGGAAAATAGGCAGGCCTGCAAATGACTCTGGGGACTTGACCATCTCACAGACGAGGAGAGTTTTAAAGACCTGATAACCTCCTGTCCTCCCTTGAGGTGAAGCACATTCCACAGACCAGCACAAAGGATCTCCTCAGAGGTGCCACCTTCATCTGACAGCACAGGAGAAGGTGATGAGATAATGGCCTGATAGAAAATAAATCTTTTCTACTGTAAAAATTTGAAAGTGAAATTGACATCATCTGACTAAATATAAATGCATGTGAATTACAGTCTATTCATATGGCATTCACTTAACTGGAGGCCTGCTAACATGTAGGAGGCTTTTTGTGGAGGGTTTTAGGTTCACTGTGGTTAAGAGGTTGGTTAGATGACCCAGGCCTAGACGTTATTTTTACTAATAACGCGAGGTTAGACGCTGGGTTTGAGGTCAAAGGTCTAAGCTTACACTGTGGGCCAGCAGGGTGGGCCTATTTCCATAGTAAGAGAAAAAGACATGGTGTGATCTCAGTATAGAGTGTACTTTTAAATAAACACAGTAAGGTTTGTTGGCTAAGAGCTTTGCGAGTAAATTGTCAGAACAGATTCAGTGACTAAGTAAATGTGTAACAAGTGTTTTGAAACTAGCAAGCACGCTTTTACAATAGGCACGCATCTGCTCTGGAGCACTGAGAGAGAGAGCGTGTGTTACGTTAAGTCTGGTGTTATTATAAGTCTTTCCTGATTCAATGCGGATCATGAAACAACTTTTTTTTTTTGGAATTGAAAAGTGGAAGGTGTAAGTTACTGTGATGCCCTCTGGTGCTCATTATCCATGCAAATCCACGCAGCAAAGGTGCTACTTTTCTGGCACTGACTTCTCCCATTGCTCTCCAAGCAAATCCCCAGCATGCTGTTCATGAGGGGTGAGTGTCTGCTGAGTGAGGGGACACAGTTTAAATGTGTAGACCAAAGACACAGAGCACTCAAACTCTCTGGTGTCTTCATCAGCTTCCTCTAAATCCCCTACTCTCCACTTCCACTGCTCTCTCTCTCTCTCTCTGTCTCTCTCTCTTTGTTTTCCTAAGCTGTTTTTCTTTTAGTGCACATCTTGCCATAATCCCCAAATGTTAACCTTGGAACCCTTCACAACTAATCAGCAACCTTGGTGTCTGCCTGGTTCATCTGCTGTCTTCTGCTCTTCTTCAATCCCCCTCCACCTTGCGTTCCTCTTCGAATTCTTCTTTTCCTTTTCCTTCCCCCTTTTCTACTCCTCTCCTCTAATGGGAAAACGCCCGTATGGCTAACTGTAGCTGCCATTGCCGTTTTCCCCTCGCCGCTTGCAGGAAATTGGGTTTTGCTAGGGCCATCAGTCAAAGATACTCGCGGCGGTCCAAGACACACTTTGTGGGAGATGGGGATTGGATGGGTTGAAAGGGAGGGATGTGTGTGTGTGTGTGTGTGTGTGTGTGTGTGTAGGGGGTTGTAATGTTGATTTGTGGTGCAGTGTTGGCTTTGGCTGTGAAAGGGCACACCTGAGACTCCATGTTGGGTTAAAGTGGTCTGATGGCAAGATAAACACAAGACGATATATGTGATGTGTGTGGGAAAGAGGCTGTGTGCGTGTGTGTGTGTATGTGTATGTAAGCGTGTGCTTTGGAATAAGTGTGTGAGAGCTTGTGATTCGGGGAGTCTGTGTGTTTTGTAGGAGCGTGATGATATGATTGCAGGTCTAAGTATCTGAGTGTGTGTATGTGTGTGTGTGTGTGTGTGTTCGTGTGTGTTCACATTAAATCAGAATCATAAGCCTGATGATGAAAAGCACAGTGGCTTTCTGATTGATCCCCCTATGTGTCGACAGCGAATCCAATTTGTTCATCTAATGAGGGTTGATACACCCACCCTTTCTGACGTCGGCACACACACACACACACACACACACACACACACACACACACACAATCACTCCTATCCAGTATGATTAGATAATCATAAGACATCATGTTCCACTGAGAGCTATGATTATCTGTGGCTGTCAGTCATTATAGCATCCACTCACAGGAGGAGAGAGATGCAGAGAGAGAGAGGTGAAGAGAGGGGGAGAGAGAGAGAGCAGAGGGGAAGAGCAGAAAGAAAGAGAGAAGCAGAGAGAGGGAGAGAGCGAGCAGAGGGGAGGAAGGATGAGGAGGGCACAAGCGACAGAGCGATTTGATAAAGAGCACATTTGCTTGAGTAATTATGACCGTAGGTGTGATTTGGAGTCGGGACGTCAAAGCGCACAAGAAAAGAACTCAGCCTCGTTATTCTGCAAATGACAGCAGGAACAAGCTCTAGCGGATAGACAGAGAAAAGAGAGAGAGAGAGAAGGAGAGAGCTAGATAAAAAGAGAGACAGAGAAGGAGAGAAACAAGAGTGTGGGAAGGATTTGCACAAAATTGGCACAAGGACACATCCCATTTCCGAGGCAGAGACTGAGATTATGGTGATGTTTTTTTATTGTTTTTTTTTTTGGTCAGATACATGCATCTTCATGCATCTGCTGTTTACTGCAAATGTGTGATGTGGCTGTACATAGCTCAAAGCTTCATAAGGAGCCATAAATCTCAAACTAAGTAAACAGGATTTAGCTACTTCAAATAGACCATAACACACACACACACACACACACACACACACACGCACGCAGGCACGCGGAACAGGAGGCAGTGTGAGACTGTCTGTTCACACTCCTCTCGCATGAGGTGAAAGATAATTTGGTCCCAATTTACAGTAAGTGGCCTTTAATTGCCTTGTGATTATGTCCAAATTATACAGGTTAGCAAAGGGCATGCTTGGCAAGGAGGCTCACTGCTACATACACTGATACAGCCATCCAACAGCATGGTTACGCTGCACGGCTCACATGCTTATCACACAAGTCACACACTCTCCTGTTAAGCTCCGACAGTTACAACACGCAGCCGTGTGTGTGTGAGGTGAGCTAGATGCTAGAGTTGACCTCTCCTCCTTCTAAGGTGCAGGTTGAGGCAAGTGTGCGTGTGTGTGTTGTGTATGCGTCTGTATACTGTATGAGTTTGTGTGAGTGTATGTGTGTCTGTTCATGCATTATCCACCCAGGCAAATCTCAAATCCGTATTCAAAGCGACTTCCGCATGTGCAGAGGCTTAACAGTGGATGCGCTCATTTTCCGGTGACAGCATCAACGTGTCACTCTGTGTGTGCACGAGTTTGTGCGTATGTGTGTGTATGGCCTGCATGTGCACTTGGGCATACAAGTGAACCCCAGGGTGAAGATTTGCCTAGCGGCTGACGAGTGACACCCGTGCGATGGAGATCAGTGGGAATTTCCATACGGTGTGCCCGACACACTGAGAGACGGTTGTCTCTGGCCTGTGCCTGCGGGGAGGGAACGGCACGTATGGCCAGACTCAACACAGGGCCCTGCATTTTCATCCCGCCGTGGCAATTTGCATGCGTGATTTTTTCGCTCACAGCTTCGTATTTGCACAGGACTGTGGCGCAGTTTACGTTCTACAAGGTGCGGTCACGGTCGTCTGAGTGAACTGGCGAGAGTCTGCACACCACAGGGCATTAATGGCAAATGGCTCAGGCCATCTCACGCGCCTCTTGTGTGTTACTTTTGTCTGTAGCGTGCATTTGTATATTATTGTGTATTGTTGTACGGAAACTAAAACCATCCAGACACACACTTGTACATTGCTTTTCCCAAAGCCTCCATTGACAAAGAAACACGATATGTATAATGGGCAATAAATGCTCTTCTTTCCTTTCATTCTTACCCCCATGGCCATTCTCATCATCACCATCTCTCTCTCTCTCTCTCTCTCTCTCTCTACTTCTTTCCGTTAGCTTGATTGGTCTGCATGTCAGCTGCGCAGGATCAATACCCTCTCAGCTCAGTACACACACACACACACACACACACACACACACACAATGTATGATGTATCAGGCCCTACCACTGTGACCCTCCCCCTTCCCACAGCCAATTACGTGATATGATCAATACACAGAGACCTGTAATGGGATAGGGGGCCGCGTCGGGGCACAGGGGGGGAGCGGAGCACTGAAAAGAGGAGAGGAGAGGCCGCAAATGTGTGGGGCAAAAGCCGGGGAGAGGGGGTCCGCACGGGGCAGCGTCCTGGGAGGCCAACCAGTCAGTTGAGCCAGTTTGCTTCCGACTCTAACTCCTCTGCTGCGGAGCTGGGAAAAAGGAAGACGAGGAGGAGGTATTCAGAGAGGCTTATCTGCTCGAGCTGACAGGGAGAGAGGGACCGAGCGGAGGAAGAGGAGGGAGGGAGGGAGTGAGGGAGAGAATGGATGAAAGTAATGAGTGGGGATGAGGAGAGGAGAGTAAAGGAATATGGGAGGAAGAGGAGAATGACGAAGAGGAGAAGAGAGGGAATGGGAGGGGGAGAGGGGAGGAGTGGAGAGAACAGGAGTGTAAAAAAGAAAAAAAGAAAAGACAAAACACAGCAGGCCTCTCCTAGTACCCCTCACCACCACCACCACCACCACCACTGATGTTTATCAACAGCAGCGGGAGAGAGGAGGAAGCAACCATCAATCACAGGGAACAACGCCATACAGCAACAGGGAAGAGGGAAGAGGATTCAAAGGAAGCAGGAATGCACCTCTATGCAACTCTGTCTGAGTGCATCTCTGCAAAAGTGTGTTTGTGTGTCTCTCTATGTGTGTGCATCCATGTGTGTGTACAGAAAGGCTGGCAAGCGAGTGGGAGACCATGATGAGAAGAAAGGAGGATGTGTGTGTGTGTGTGTGTGTGTGGGTGGGGGGTGCCCAGTGCCTTCATGCCTGTGTGCGTGCCTGTTTATGTTGACATGCGTGTGTACTTGTTTGGAGTGGAGAGTCACGAAAACACTGGCAGTCTGAGCCGGCGCCTTTGTCTCAGCACGTCAGCCCAGGCTGAGCTCATCCACACCAGAGGGACTGAGTGAACTTCACACACTGCCAACCCTCACAGAAAGACAGAGAAAGAGAGAGAGAGAGAGAGAGAGATGGACAGATAGATAATGAGTGAGGGACTGAGTGAAAACATAAAGGGACAGAAACACACAAACATTGAGAAGGATGAAGAGACAGAGAAAGCAAGAAAGAAAAGGAAGGGAAGAACAAGAAGGGAGGAGTGTGTGTGTGTGTGTGTGTGTGTGTGTGTGTGTGTGCGTGTGTGCAGAGGGAAAGGGAAAGCCATCTGCCTGCTTCTACCATCTCCACATCCCTTTAATGTGTGTGTATGTATATGGGTGTGTGTGCATGTGTGTGTGTCTGAACATATGACCGTGTGTGTGTGAGTGTGTGTGTGCGTGTGTTTATTTCTGCACCCGCAAAGCCCGACGGGGTTCTGTGAAGCGTGCTCAAGACCAGTCAGGTCTCAAACTGCTGCATCCTAATAGACTCCACAGATGGGCTCCAACAGTACAACTATACGTTCCTGACATGCAGGGCGTGTGTGTGTATGTGTGTGTCTACCTCAGCTCTTTCCAGCCCTTAACGCTACCCCAAACCAGATCAGGCCCTCGGCATCCAGTTCTGTCCTCACTAACCCACTGGTGGCAAAAGCTCAAACTCAGCACTGTTTCCAGCTGGACAATTAAAAAAAATTTGATTCACTGGCTGTCGCTGCGGAGCGCTGAGACAGATCTGCAGACAAAGATAATTACTCATAAAAGGGAATGAAAATCATTTTGCAACTAACGATAGCCTTTATCATCCCACTGCTATGAGAATTATGCAAAGCACCTGTGCTGAGGTGTCAGATTTCTTTCTGTTTCCCACAGTGTGTGTGTGTGTGTGTGTGTGTGTGCGTGTGTGTCAAGACAAGCGCACGTGTTTATTCTAAACAGCATGACACGGAATGGAACCAAAAAAAAAAAAGAAACCACTGCTGGTAAGGCGGCATGCATGCCTGCAACCTGTTTCTGAGCAGTGCTCCCCTGAAGCATCTCCCAGGGCCGGGAATCTGTGGCGTTCACGGCTAACGCGCCTAAAGAAGTCGGTTTCTTTGAAGCTACGCTGACACACGCTCACACAAACATGCGTTTACAGAAAGTCCGCTTTCCGGAAACTTCTGCCAACAGGTAGGGCGGAAACAGGTTCGGGGGAAATAAAAACAAACTCAACCATGGAACGGCTGCATTTTCTCTGCGCTTGTCAGGGCTTGTGACCTAAACTGAATAGATTTAGACAGATCCACAGTGAGAGCGAATTATTGAACTGTAGCTGAGAGGAAGTGGAAACTGGGAGCCATGCTGGTTTGAATGAGTCACGCCCACCCATCTGTCTCCAAACTCAATAGTCTCTCGTCTCATCTCTCCTCTCGATATCTCTCGCACATAACTCTCCCATAAGTCAAGTCGCAGTGATATGTGGGTGTTTTCGGTGACAGCGCTGGAGGAAGACTTAGAGGGAGGGATTATTTCTCTTCTTGTCAGTGCAATACTGGAAAACAGCTTCAAGGTACCCGCTGTCTTTCTCTCTCATTGATCACCAGGCCTGCGCATTGAGAAAGCAGCCTCGAGACACTAACTCTCAAACTCCCTCACACACACACGATACACACACACACCACAGAAACACTCACACACCAATGCACACACACTGAGTCAATGGCACTCAAGGACATCTAAGTCCTCTTTTAAAAGTTTTCTTTAGTGTTTGGGATGGCTTGGGGGAGACTTGCTAAGAGACACTGTGTGTGTTTTAAGAGAGACAGCAGAAAAGGAGCAGGAGAAAAGGGAGGGAAGGAGGGAGAGAGAGTGAAAAGAGAGGAAACATGATGAGCCTCTTTCGTGTTTTTGGACACCAGGCCTCCCTCTGGAGAGACGACACAGGGCACAGAGGACACAGGCGACCCTTAGGAACATTCCACCAGCTGAATGGGCCTGATTCACACAACCCACACTCCATCACACTCTCCAAAAGAGGCTTCACAGACACTGCCAACAGTGTGGTGGTGCTGGTGTGTTTATGTGTGTTTGTGTGTGTGTGTGTGTGCGTGCGTGTATATGTGTGGTGGTGTGTGTGCATGTGTGACTGCGGTGGTGTGTGTCTGTGTGGTGCAGTGTGTGTGTGTGTGTGTAGACATTATAGCGTGTTTGCGTGCATGCACACATCTTGTCCAGGAAGCTAGCGGGTGGCCAACACACACCGACCACAGCCGGCTTAGCATTTTGCTGGCAGGGCTACAGAAACACGCAAAAGTCCATGCAAAAAGCACTGAAAATGTCAGCGTGTCAACAACAAATAAATAAGCTCCTACAGTCACTGGCGCTCTTTGCCTAAGGGCTCATCAGCACTGCTGTTTACTGTTGCAGCTGGATTCAAAGTAGAGCTGCGTTGCCACATTTGACGCCTTTCTTTAATCTCACGCCAGCCAAACGTACTGGAGGAGCCGTACAGTCAAGTCTGCCCAACAGCATCTCATGCACGCAGCTGCTGTCCTGCAGTCCTGTTACTCATCACTCTTCCTCCAGAACACACACACACACACACACACACACACACAGAAGTCCCACAGCAGCAGTGTGTTGAAAGGGACAGAGAGAGGTTAGAGAATGAGGGTGAGGAGGGTGTCATTGTCGCTGGCGGCCCCGTCTAATTTCAGCCCGGCCCTTTTTCCCTCAATCACATTAAGTCTCCCTGTCGGTGTCGCAGCTGTGCGACCCAGGAAGTGCTCCTAACGAGCTCCATCAATGAGATTACTTACATCCGGCAGCCGCCGGGTCAGAAGGTCGTGTGTACAGCCCTAGCCGAGATTAAATTACGCCAGAGGGAGAACCCAACCCCTCCAGCATGCTTCTACCATTCTTCTTTTCACTCTCTCTTTGTCTCCCTCCCTCCCTCCCTCTCTCCCTTCTTCATTCAGCCACTTCCACTGTCTCTTATTAACCTCCCTGTCTCCCTCTCCCTTTCCCCATTATTCCTTCCCATTATCTATCCTCTGTTCTCCTTCCTTCCTCTTTCTCTCCCTTTCATCCCCTCTAGTTCTCTACCTCTCTATTCTTTCTTTCATCCCTTCTTCATCACAAATATCAGCAACTGGTCAGTGATTCTTGATCCATTCGCATTTGATTTCTGACTTCCAAATCTCTATAAAAATAGAACCGTTTACCCTTCACATCCTCCACTGACAAACAACCACAATGAAAACCATGCTTGCATGAGATCAAACTCCACTGCAGTGTATTGTGGGAAATGGTTCAGTGAGCCAATGTTTGACTGCTAAAGCGTCACTTCCACTCCTGTCACTGTTGCCACGGACAGTGATTTGGGTTATTCAGCTATAGCGCATAACCACAGCCACAAAACACAGAAACAGAACAGAACTCACAGATCAATTACCTGTGTTGCTCAAAATGCAATGTGAGTGCCACTGTGTGTGTGTGTGTGTGTGTGTGTGTGTGTGTGTGCGCGCGCGCACAAGGAAGTAGGACCCGAACCAGAGAAATTTTCTTTCGAGCAACTTTTTCCCGGATCCATGAAACAAAGAGGCGTTTCACAGTGCAAGGAGCAACACCAATCCTTTCCATTCCATTCATATAAGAGTGAAAAAGCTCCATCTCTCTCCCTCTCTCACTCTGGGTGACTTAGTGACTTGGCATACATCAGCATTCAGCACATTCCCACTGGAATTTGTGTAGCACAAAAAAAACCTAGAATGCTTTCTTTCAGACAGGCCTATATTTAGTCCAATACCATAAACAAACATACAGTTTCGCACAACATGCTGATGCTCCTGCTGGTGCTGAGCACATGAACGTGTGTGTGTTTGTGTGTGTCTGTCATAGACAGAGAGAGAGAGAACGACAGAAAGAGAGAGAGAGAGAGAGAGTAAGTGTGTGTGAGAGAGAAACTCTGCCCATGTGTGCAGGTTTCTGAATCATGGAACAGTAACTCATTGAAAATAACCCTTGCGGATCTGTCGCCTGTTTATTTCCATATCCACGGTTGCTCAAGCATGAAGCTGAGGGCGGACAGCACATGTGACTGGAGCCGAGGAGGAGCGGAGGACCATGCATGACAGGAGGGAGAGAGAGAGAGAGAGAGAGAGAGAGAGAGAGAGAGAGAGAGAGAGAAAGGGATGGCAATATCTCTATACAACAGAACTATAAATAAAATTTAGCGCTAAATAAAAAAGCTGCAACCTCCATGGCTGTGCAACTCACAGAAAAGTGTGATGGGGAGGATCAGCAGAAAAGGAGAAGAAATGGAGAGGGAATGAGAGAAGGAGAGAGGGAAAGGCGGGGAATGATAAAGAGACAGTGTGTTACTCAGTGACACACACACACGGCCATACTGTTTGTTTGTTAGGCACACACTTTTATTTGTGAGATGGTGTGTCTGAGACAACAGGCTCAGTGTATGTGCTCTCACACCCTACTGAGCAGAAACAGAGTGGGGAGTGTGTGTAAGGAAAAGAGGAAAAGCAAGAATGTGTATGTGTGCGTGTTTGTGTGAGTGTGTTTGAGTGTGTGTGAGTGAGTGTGTGTGTGTGTGTGTATGTGTGTGCGTGCATGTGTTTGTGTGTGTGTGTGTGTGTTTTGTGTGTGAGAGCAAGAGAGAGAGACAGAGAACCCTGCTGTGATGAGTGGAGAGAATGGAGACACCTCCCCAAGGCTGTGCCAGTGGTGGTGGTAAGATGTATAGACAGTTATCGCACCCCCCTCACAGACACACACACACACACACTTACACACACACACACACACACACACAAAAGGACACAAAATCCTGCTGGCGGCTGTGTCATCCCAGAGGTATCTACAGTACCTCACCACCTCGAATATCCAGACGCACATTGGGAGACAGGGGAGCCAGAAAAGAAAACACACCTCAGAACAATCTACACACATTTGGAGAAAACAGAAGAGGAGCGAGAGACAGAAAGACAAAGAGAGAGAAAGAGAGAAGGGAGGGGAAGCCCTAATCCTCTCTAGACTCTGATCCTAGTCCAAAGAAACACAGTAGGTGAGAGTGGAGTATGGGACTTTATCTCCTCTGTGGCACGTTTATGTAACAAAGTCCACATCACCTGAATGGTCATTGTTTGATGCCGTTAGCTATTCTGGCCATTCATAAACCACTTGAGGAACACATTTCCTGACAATGACTAGGCATGTGAGGGCATGCTCAAGCATGAGAAGGGTTAGGATTGAGAACAACGTCGCCTGAAAGACTCCAGACACACAGACACACAAACACACACGCTTTTGCAACGGTGTTACCCAATGTGTGTGACTTGCATGTGTTCCTGCACTGGACTGCTCACTGAAGTGTCTTTTGTCATGGCTCTGTATTTGCAATCTGAGCCTGTTAAAAACTGTTAACACATCACCACACACACACACACACACACACACACACACACACACCACCTTTCTCAGCTCCCCTCCATGCATGGATGCTATCAATCAATCCAGGATTAGGATTATCAGATTCGCCCCTGGCACTTCTTGTCCAGTAAAAAGCCCAGCCACTGTTAGTAAACACTCTTCTGTGAAACCTGAGAGAACTGAGGTGCACTGGAATCTCAACAATCCTGCACAGACATCTCTGAGCGATTACCCAACCAAGCGACCTCTGCGTTAACACAAGACGGCTTTCGACAGCCTGCTGACTTCATTTTATTTCCGGAGACAATAATGAGTAGGGTTAATGATGGGAAAATATAACTAAGAAGCTAATTATAGCACAGTGAAATGGGGCAGAATTTAGTCATATCTTGTAAATACACACAACCTGGAGTTCCCATCAGAAAACAGTGAATGTGACACAGAGACAGCAACTGGCAAGGATTTTTCATAGTGGAAACAACTGGTTAGCCAACAAAAAAACTAAACAGAAAGTCCTGAACTTTCTATTCCCGCCGCACTTGAGCTTCACCTCACTGCCATTACAGCTTGGGTCTACTGAGAGCTGCCGACACACTCGAGCGGGAGTCGGGCCGTCAGCCGACACGCGAGCATTAACACTTCCCCAGCTTCCCCAGGACCTGCCAGCTGGAGGCTCTACAGTGGCGGCTGGAGGTGGGAGCTGATGCTGGAGGCAGTGGCGGCGACGGAGGTGGTGAGGGTGGAAGTGGCTGTGGAACAGTGTGTGTGTGTGTGTCTGTGTGTGTGTGCGTGTGAGACTTCCTGGCCCTTTTGCCGAGGCTGGCTGCTCCTCGGCGGGGCCTGGGCAGCGAGCGGGGACAAGCCGGGAAGGCAGTAAATTAGAGAGGGGTCCGTGTGTATCAAAGCCCGCCGTGACCTTTCCGTGCTCGTAAATCACGGCCCCCATTCTCCTGCCAGTTCTGCCTTTCAGCCAATTTGTCACACGGGAGCACAGACATGAAAAAAGGCGACGGGGGCGGCAGGGGCCAAGCTGCCGGGCCCTCGAAGGAGTGACAGGCGGAGGGTGGATCAAAGCCCTGACAACATCCCACAGCCCAGGCTTGAGGGAGGCATAGAGCGGAGAGGGGGCGGGGGGGTGCCACAGGTGCCATGTCAAGCAGTAGGGCCTCCAAAATATCTAGAGGAGTGTGGGAATGACTGGACAAACACACACACACATACTGCTAGGTCAACTGGCTATCACAAGTTCAAACAGTGCTGCTCCTTCACAAAATAATCACTATATCAACAGACAGACTGTCAACAGTTACATTCACCAACCAACTGGCACAGCACAAAAAATGTTCCGCAACCCCTTTCCACATTCAATATAGGCCATTTCGTGCACAATAGAGCTTTATGACATTGAGGGAACACGAACACGAACACACACACACACACACACACACACACACACACACAGGAGAGAGACACAGAAATACCTATCCTATATTCGCATACAGCACAGGAAGATTCTGTCTAGGCCCTGCACTCTGCATGTAGGCTAGTGTGTCACCACTGCTCACTGGAGGCCACTGCAGCAGGAAGCGGTGCTGGCTGGTGCACGGCGGCCAATGAAACTCCACCACCTCTCCCCACACTCACACCCGCTCACACTCTAGCTCCAACTCCCACGCCAAAGAAAACAGTCAGAGCACTTAACAATTAGCCAGTCATCCACCTTCGGCCCTGTCGGAGTACAGAAAACTGAGAGACAGAACATTCAGTCGATGCCCCCCCCACTCTGACATACACACCTCCGCTTAAAATGGAGTTACATAACTATGGGTGATTTATTTATTTCATTCACTTTTTTAGGACAGCAAGCCCTCAGGACAATGAAGACAAATGAGCACACAGGGTGCAAGAGAGGGAGGGGAAATAAAACAGCCACCCACACAAAAACAAGCAGACGCATTCACAGGCATGCCAGCCATTCAAATGTGTAACAAGCCAATTTGTGATTAAGTCACATTGCTGGCTGGGAGAATATTACTCCCATTTGGATTCCTCCAGAGAGGTTTGGCAGACGTCCACATTCCACAGTCCTCTCCAGTTTCCCCACTCTCGCGCTTTCATGTTGACAAAGCCATAAGCTCTGGTACCCCCCCCCCCCCCCCCCCCCCCCCCCTCTCCGTGACCAGCAGGAGACTGATGGAGTAAGCGTCATCCTCCGCCTCCTCCCTTAAAACCATATCTCCTTCTCTCTCTTTATTTTGCTTTCAGACACTTTAACTTAAAGTGAATGGGGGAACTGGAGTAGCAAACTATTCCAATTAATCACTTTGGTTATTACATGTTTCAAATCTGGCTATGGGAATTTAAAGTCGTCACGCAGACATTTTAACCAATGCATTGGTTTAAATATGACAGAATGAGCGACTAAGGCGGAGTGTTTTTGTTATAAAAAAAAAAATAGTTTGCTGTAAATAATTCATGTCTCCCAGCAGAATCTGTGTTTCAGGGAGCTTCTCCCCTGATCCAACCACACCCCTCTGCAATCTGTATTGCCGCTTCGCTCAGCTCTACAAACAAGATCAGGTGGCACCGGTCGGCCCTCGGGCTACAGTTTCAACAAGCTGCACCAACTTCGCCCAAGCGAGGGGATCCAACTTGAATCCATCACCGTAAATCAAGGCATCAATAGCCAAATTAATATGAAATTGCTGCGAGAAAACTAAGTGTATGTGTAATTGTAAATGTGTTACGAATTTACCGCAAAATTCTATCATTAACAAGTTAAAACAGGGGACATAACAGTCGTATCGTACCGAGACAATTAACAGCAACCTATCTTTTGTCAGTTACAAAGTTCATGTGACAGTTTACCTGACATTTTTTTTCAGTATCACACCAGCGATAATAGACAGCCCGCTCGTGAGGATGCAGCGGGTTAACAAGTTACAGAGTATGCCACCTTACCTGAGACATCTGTGGTCTGAAGTTTATCTGCTTTAGGTCTACTGAGCCAGGTGACAAATTGTGCAACATTTGGCACAAGAGCACACCATCTCGGAGTGCCTGTGCCAAGTCGAATACGACCGCCGAGGGCCACACAACCCGGTGGTTCGGGGGCAAAACCTTGCAGTCTATCAGCCACCGGCCGCACTGTCTCCATTCCTCCATATCGGCTTCGGGATTTGCAAGCTTCCTACCCACACAAGACTTGGCCAGCAAAGTGGCGTTTAGTGCGGAAAAGAGCGGCCGCCTCCTCGGCTAAGCTCACTTACAAAACAGCAATTCCAAATGCCAACCGAGACACAGCCGCGAAACCAATTTACTGGTCAGTTGAGCAAGGTAAATATAAAATGAAATATTTCTTTGAATCAGACAGGCAGTAATTCACTCGATAGGCTATAGGTCCAGTAACTTTTTCAAGTTAGATGCAAATTCTTTTTGGCTCGTTGTCCCGGCCTCCGCTAGGAAGTTGCTATTTCTGTTCCTTTCTGCATGCGGTGTTGTGAGCAGCAAACGTTAGTTTACAAGCTACGTGAAAGCTTGCTTTCAGTCACGAGCCAATATTCTGTCTCAACTGCAACGAAAGTGATGTTTGTAGTCGATTTAACCGGACAACGCAAAGCACAATTAGGAACAGACAGTTTCAGTTTAGATTCCCAAGAGTCATGGTGAATTTCCTTTTCTTCATCATTTTCCTGCTGGCTTGCGACATTTACAGATGTTCCTCACAGAAGTGCGTAAAAGGCTTGGTAAGTCTGTTCTGTTGCCCGTGAACAGTGTCAGTAGTCTTGTCTTCTTTCTGCGCGTATGGCGAAGAAATGGCAAGTTTTACACACTAACAGTTGCGCAAAGCACCAAAATCTTTTCTCAGCAAATTAATGTGAAGCGTATGCAGAATGATAAATCCATGCTCTCACCAGTCCCACTGTTCCGCGTAAGAGATGTCAGCATTTTGCAAATCAAGACGCCTGTCTTTCTAAGCTGTTTCAAGTGCGCTATGATACATATATCGCCTATCAATAACGCCTAACCACTTTCAACTCTTCAGATTTAAAGTTCAATCACACTGTAGCTTTCGGAGCACTATACATGCATTTTCCCGAAACTACTCGGACAGAGGCTTGTCCTGCAAAAACATGCCGTTCATGCGGGCTTCCATCCGTGGCGGGAGGAAACCAGACACCCGTTAGGTCTCCAACAACCGCACCTTGTGGTCAATCCGGTGTTTTGATTTGATATTTTTTCTGTTTCCTATGCTTGTTTGAGTAGTCCTCTCGTGAGTCGAACGCTGTGTTCCCTCTCCAACTCCTCGCTCTCTCACAGAGCACAATCGCTGTGCGGGAAAGCGTGCGCGCGCAGGACAGCAAAAAGGGCGGCGAGAGATTACATCTGGGTTCCGGGCTACGCTCGCTCACGTGTGTACAGTCTGTTAATGTACCGTTCTCTACGTCTGTGGTATAATCTAAAAGAAAAAAAAAATACACATAAAAAACAACAGATTTTTACAAAAAAAGAAAGCTGACTGTAATGTCTAGTGTAAGATGTAGTCAAGGTAGGCAACATGGGAAGATCCTGTCATTCAGGGGGTATTGGCAGATTTGTCAGCATACACTGCCAAAACAAAGTCAGTTTCAGCTAGGGTTCCACACGCAGTGGAATGTGAAGAATTTTGTTTATGTGTGTGTTTTTTTCTTTGAACAAACTCAAATAACTGATTCACACCCAATTCATATGCTTAAAATGAACATGTCTTTTCCTTAAAAGAGAGGCCAGATTTTCATGTACATCTAGATGGAAAGAATAGAACAACTGTCTGTCAAGAGTCAACATACTTAATGTCAGTCACCTTTGCAACTTTAGTCTGAGTGGGAGGGCATGCTGCTGTGAATGAGGAATGTCTGGGGAACTCTCAATGAGTGTGTGTCTGCAAGTGCCACACATTTGTTCGCGCACCTGGCAAGGTGGTCTTAGGGTGTCAGTAGCACGCTGACTTTTAGATATTGTGATGGAGAAGTGGGTGTGTGGGATTATTTCTTGATGTTGTGTGTGGTGGATGAGGCTGTAAATGCTCATGCAATGATTGGATCTGGAGTGTGGGTGGGGGTCAGGCCAGATGTTGTAATAGGGGCTGTGAATTAGGAATAGACAAAGAACCACCAGATATTACAGAGGAGCAACAGACCTCCAACCGATCCAGCTAAGGGGAAAAGAGCTGGGGGAGACCAGCTCCGCTCAGACCTGGCTGCTGTTACACTGTCTCTAGCCCTCTTTCTACATGTGCCCCTGCTTTATTCAGGGTCTTTACTATGGAGTGAAAAGGTGGAGAACATTAGTTCATCTGGTAATCTTTTCTTCTGCTGAAACGTCTGCCCATATAATAGTCTACTTATCAATGTTGAAATTCAAGGACATTGCTTTAGGTTGCAAGCTTTTTTACTATGCTTGTCATAAATTATCTATTTCAATGCAGTTAAATCACACACACGCATACACTACAAAATAGTCACACATGCGTAGCCTTTTGCCACACCTGAAACAAAATACAGTTCATGGCACACTAGTGTCTTACCGTTTTCATTGCAAATAGCCATGCTGGCATTCATCCGTCAGTGGGACCATGTCGCCATCTAGTGGTGTAAAAAAATGTTGATGCAACATTGGCATAAAGTAAAATAAAAAACAAGAATGTTCAACTACTTACCGAAATACACGCGAGATGCCTCTTTGTGACCATTTTTACTCGTAGAGAAGCGCTATTTGCACAGATGAGAAATGAATAAGAGTTGAGCTGAGAAAATGTAAATTATGGAAGTTTCAGAGGTGCATGAAAGTTTCAGTGGTGCACAAATGTATGAGATATAAAACAGTAGTCTGCTAGGCCTATCACCAAAAAAGAGACTGTCTATAGATAGGGTGGCAAGACATTTCAAATTCACGTTGTGTATGAATGACATGTATTCTTACAGATACATTAATTTTGTTGCCAGCAGGCACATGGATCTGTTGCACACACATCTGGAAAAAAATTAATTAACTGTAAACCCCAGAAAAAGTATTGCATAATACCACTGAAACCACCTATTGCCAGGCCCTGTTTCATAATAAAATGGATGTCAAATTAGTGGCAGCTGGAAGAACAGTAGGGCCCCAAAAAACACTCCACATAGGTCTACTAAAAATGTAATTAAACATCCAATTATTTGACTAGCTGAGCAACCAAAAGGGCCAATTATTTTTGCTTAGTGTAGCCCTGTTGGAACAATAGCTGTTGCCTTGGAGTTATGACACGAAAAAGTTAGACACGGAACTACAGCTCATTTAAGGCAGAGATGGATTTTGGTTGATGTATGGCTCCGCACTGAAGGCCATTTCCATAATTGGGACAAAATTAATGTTGTGTGAAATACAGGAAATGAGCAGCTATGAAACATAATATTGTAATCAACTTGGCTGTACCCACTGTCAAGCTACTGCAAACTACTGAACATTGTGATCTGGAAGATTAGACAAGTGAGATTTATTTTATCTTTGTAAACATTTATTATCTGTATTTAGATCATTGTCAAAAATAGCTTTATCTACTCTAGAGCAGTGACATAAACATAAACAATGATGACTGTCTTCCATGGGCTTCATCAGAGTTCCTGACATGCCGAACAAGTGAATCCAGGAAGAAAGCAAGACAGATTTCTCATCAGTTTATGGTCTGTCAACAGGCAGAAAATGTCCTTAAGGCTGTACAATGGACCAAAATCAAACCCTCTAGTAAGAAACTAGGTTGGTTTAGCTATGTTTCTAAGGATTTACATGTTTGGACCTTACTATTTACTGGTCTGGTTTATGATGTAAATAAATAGGCATTAATGACTACATTAATGCTACATTGATGTGGACTGGCTACAGCCCTTGACATATCACTGGCCATGCTGCCTGCAGATTGATAGAAGGCAGTCTGAGAGGGGGTTCAGCTGCATGTATCTAGTTTCAGGACAGCCGAGGACTTACCTTTGTTGCTGAGTGTGGACAACACAGCACTGGATGCTAAAGCTTAGCCTGCTTAATACAAAGGGGTCACAGAAGACCAGGATGCAAGGTCATTATAAAGATCGTGTGAAAATCAGTTGCGGATCTCAACCTTCACCAGTTGCTCCAGACAATTATTGTGGTGTGTTACACACTGGTTCCTGCAGGCCATGCCTTCTCAAGGTCACAATGATAAAAAATACATTTCATAATGAATACCTCTAGTACTCCCACTGGAACGGGACTGATTGTGACTATGGGGATTGTTTCAAGCATTCAAACTGTAGTCTGCAATGCAAATGTGTTACAACAGAGAAAAAAGTGTAATAACATAATTTATAGATAATGAATAACACTTTAATAAATTCACATCGCAAAGGTTAACATCTGATTCAAATGTCAGATCTTACTTTGTATTCTAGCGTCAAAGCAGTTAACAGTGGGTAGTCATTAAAGCTTGTGTACAGAATGTAATTATTAAAATATGAGTCTGGTTCTTGTTTCACTGCCTATTTTTCCGACAGCAAAAAGGTTCAGCATAAGACAGTGAAATTTACCTACGTTTAATTTGATTCTGCAACTGTAGACTGCACAGAATGAAAACTGGGTTTTACTGTAATTTTACTGTAACCTCCTACACCATGTCAATATGAGTATAGCCTATTATTTCAACTAAGTTTGATGAAAACCACAGAAAGCCTAGTGCAAGGAAAATATAGGCCTGCTCAGAGTACTTTACTTAATGATTAATTCTTTTGGAAACTTGTGACTTACTTTACTACATTTTAAAGAAGACCACACATGTAGATTTGTTTACAAGCCAAAAGATAGAACCCAGAAATCATATTTTTGTTATGTTGATTGACAAGGTAATAAACCTGCAGTGCAAGTGGTCTCCAGTGCAAATGGTCATTCCCTCAAGAACCTCCTTCAGAGCAATTAGAAACCATCAATGTTGTACCAAATGTTCTTGCTCTTTGCTTACAGGACGGTGGTCTTAAACAACAGGGCTATGGGTTGAAAATGGGCCGTTTTGCTAATAATCATCAATCATCATCTATACTCTTTTGATCCTGTGAGGGAAATCTGGTCTCTGCATTGCTTTAACAGTGACCAGCCAAAAAATGCGTCTTTCGTTTTAGCATAAGTCTCTGGCCCCCAGATCATTAAAATACACATTACACATCAATAAAGCAATATTTCGTACTTTGAATACTTACATATTTTTTAAAAACAAGTACTTACATATATTCACTTGAGTAAAAATTTGACTTGCCAACTTTAATTTGTAGTAGAGAAATGTTTGACCTGGAGTATCTACACTTTTGACGTAAAGAAACTGATTTCTTTGTCCACCTCTGGGCATACTTGTTTTAAACCTTAACTTATCTATTTCCAGTTTCATGACTGACCTTATATTGACCTTAAATTTGACCTGGGCTTGGGTAAAATCAGATGCAGATTTGCTGTGTAGGTCCACTGGCCATGAGGCTATAGCAGCCCATGTCTGAATCACCAAAAACCCAGGATATGTCAAACATTGGTAGCTTGAAAACAGGCTGAATAAATGTATTATTCACATTAACTGGACACATGCACACTTGCTTGGGTATTGTGCCTGCACAAACTTGAGCCATGATTATGACGGATTGAACCAAGAGTTTTAGTCTCCGTGTCTGAGTATGGATGGATGGTCTTGCTGGCGTTGCAGAGGTTTGAACAAGAGGAACGATGATCTCCTCCAACCTTACAACCCGTGCAGAAACAGGAAATACATCAGGAACTATTTTTTCCGTGTTTATTTTATGAAAAAATAAACAAAAAACAAAACAATAAACATTAAGTAACAAAAGAAAAAAAAAATCAAACATGGGAGTACAGGATTGCGCAAGTGAGTTTACACCATATTTTAGCTTCCATCTCTGAACTTCCCCCCTTCCCCCAATCCCAATCCCCCATCCCCATGGCTCTCCTTCCGCACTCCTGCCAGGCTTTCTGAGGGGGGCAGAAAGCCTGGCTCTACAGCTAACGTCACACCCTAAAACCCCTCTCAGCTCCTTCCTGTATGGCCCTTTCCTGCAGAGGACAAAACAGCTTTCAAAAAGAAAAAAAAAGGAAATAAAGAGACTCACGATACACCAGCATGCACATCAAAAGAAACATTACAAAGTAAAAAATAAAACCTTTGATTTGATTTAAAAATATAAAAGGATGTTATTTGAAAAGCTTTCCATTTTGGGGCCTAAAATTTAACCGTGTCTGTATGTGTGTGTGTGTGTGTGTGTCTGTGTCTTTACATATTTCTGTTTTACATCATATAGCTTTTTAAAAGGCTGCTTTCAGTGACGCAAGGACCTGATTTTGAAGAGTAGAACATTGGCTTAACATGTACATTATTTGGGGATTCCTTTTTTTTTGCAGTAAGTGCAATAACGTACAAGATAAATCTGAGATAGTACATCATTTCAATTTATATATCTTACATATATATTTCAAAATAACACGTCTGATAAAATATTTTTAGTGTTCTATGATCATCTTGCCAGGGAAATTTCAATTGGTTTGAACAGAAAAACAAACAACAACAAAAAAAAGATCTGATATATGTGTACTGGTCTAATCCAATTATGCATTAAAATCCTCCTTTGGACAAGCCACTGGAAGCTAGGTTGGCCCAGACAATTGTGGCACAGGGAACCATGAGCATGAAACATTGGTACTTCGTTGAGCTAGAGTGAATTTGAAGCTCACTCAACTTCTTCACTCAACGCTTCAATAGCCCGCAAAACACGGGCGTTACACATCTGACACTGAGGAACTCAGAAATCAATTGGTGTCTTTGAAAGGAAGACTCTGATTCATCAAATTGTTTCTTATTCTACAACACAGAAAGCAAAGTGTTGAAACTGGGGGACAAAGGTATTAACGTCCATTCAACTGCTTTTGAACAGGTTGGTAATCGGAGTACAAAAAAGATGTGAGATTGAGAGAAAGTTGATCATGTTCTTTGCCACTTGTACACCTGTGAAATGACACTGAGGGTACATAGACAAAGAGAAAGAGCTGCTTGGGGTGAATACATTCCTCTGCACAGATGACAAACCATTGATACTGATGCCTGTGAACACACACACACACACACACACACACACACACACACACACACACACACACACACACACACACACACACACACACACACACACACACACAGCGGTTCATACTTCTCAACAAAAAAACAAACACAAAAACAGAAAGTCTCAGTCTAAAAGTGGGGAAATAAGAGAGGAAACAATATACAATGGAGAAATATTTGAAGCACTTGATGTCTACAAATACACCTTCTACCGTAACTATCAGACACACGTTCATACCCTTTTGCTTGAGTTGCTCAACTGTGATTTGATGGACATGGCTGGTCAGTTTTGAACTAGTATTTTTTTGTCTCTAATCTAGTCTAATGTAACGACCAAAATAAATTAGCTTTGTCTTGTGATCTGGCACCCTGTTTGACCACCCGCTGACTCCCTGCTCTCTTCCCTCCCTCCAGTTCACACACACACACACACACACACACACACACACACACACACACAGACACAAAATTAAAGCAGGAAATCATATTCCATTCTCACCAAACACACAAGAGAGGAACTCAATGAGACCTCATGAAAATCTTCAATCACCGCACACCCTCTACTGGTAGTAAATGGCATTACATTAACCATTGCAGCTGTATACTATGTCTACACCCTGATTCAAAGTCATAACCCACGACCAAAAAAGTCCAGCGTGCGAGATTCGGGGGGAGAAAAAAAAATTTAAAAACTCGCCTCGCTCACTTGTGGTTAAAATCTTGATTAACTCAGACCCCGGAATATAGGTAATGAAAGTGGATCTGCAAACATCTTCAACAATGGTAGGAGAGGAGGGTGTGAGAAAGACTTAAGCAAGTGAGAGAGAGACAGAGAGAGAGAAAGAGAGAGAGAGTGTGTGTGTGTGTGTAGTGCTAGGGACTGGAGGAGGTGAATAGCAGGGCAGAGTTAGGTGGATGCGATCAAGGTCTCACTTCTGTCATAACCACATCATCAAGAAATGGCATTGCAAAATTGACAGCAAAGAGTAGATTTTTCTCTCCACAATAATAATAATAATAATACAAAAAAAGATTAGGAAACTTTTTTTTTTTTCTTTTCTGTTGTCCAAGAATACTTAAAAATGCTCTTGTATGTTCTTTGTGTTGGTGTACAGAATTCAGTTTGGTTGACGATGAGGTGACAACCCTTTTCAAAGTCCGTGAAAATAGTCATCTTTCATTTTGCATGTTTTTCTGATTTGTAATTCTCTTCAGGAAAAAAAAAAACTTCCATTGACAAAAAAAGCTTGCAATTGTCCCTGTACGCTGTTCTTTTTTTGTTTTGTTTATTATGGTTTTTACTTTTCTCTCATAGGAAATGAGTCTCAGGTGAGTGGAGGAGGAGGAGGAGGAGAGGGCGGAATACAAAAAAAAAAAGGGATGGGGATAGCAAAAGTAAAGTAAAATAAATGTCAAATGGAGCAGTTCCCAAGGGGAGGTCTGGGTCTGAGGGAGGGGAGTCTGTTCATGTGTGTGTGGTGCGCACATGAATATGTGTATGTGTGTCTGTATGTGTGAGTGAGTCTGTGTTCAGTCAGAGTCGCTGCTGTCTGAGCTCGAGCCGCTGGAACTGCTGCTCCCCGAGTCCGAAGAGCTGCTGCTGCCACTGGCGCGAGACGGGCCGGACCCAGGGCCCGAGCCTTTCTCTGCACGGGGAGAGATGACCGATGGAGGCATGGAGAGAGGGAGGAAGGAACAGAGAAAAGGAATCAGCATGTGGTTAATACATAACACACTCACACAAACACGTTTAACCACAGCCTTACAGATGCCCTGGAGGACAGAAGACACCAGGGACTGTGACTTTCTCAGGGACACCCCCCCTCCACTGATCACCTAGAATCATTGAAATCCCCCCCCCCAAAGCTTGCTGAGAGAAATCTGGTCAAACAAGTTCTTTTTCATGAGCAAATCAGCTTATTGGCCCAGCAGGCACAGTAGACAGCTGGAGTGGGACTCTAGTTGAACAGGTTCTACATCACGTGAAATTAGCAGGACTTTGCGTCAAATTGCAGAGGTACATTCCTAAGGAAAACATCAGACACTTAAAATATAATGACAAAACTACAACAAGTAATATATGTACACCTCAAAACACCCAGGGAAGTACAGGGCACCATGAGTTATAGTGTGACATCAGCTGCCATCTTGTTTTATTTGATCTTTCAGAGAGAGAGAGAGAGAGTGAGAGAGAGTGAGAGAGAGTGAGAGAGTGTGTGTGCGCACAGTTGGCCAACTTACGTAGCGGTTTCCTCTGCTTCTTCTGCAGACAGGACTTGACGTACTTCTCCAGCTCACGCAGCGTGGACGGCTTGAGTGTCTCAAAATCGATCTCAATCTCGTCTGGGTTGGAGTCGCGCAGCGAGGGCTCGCGTGTCTGAATGATGTGTACCACTCGGCCCAGCTTCTCGCCCGGCAGTCGGTTGATGTCCAGGCTCAGCTGCCGCTTCTCGTCGTACGTCATGGGCAAGCACTCCTCCTCCTCATCCGTCTCACCTGTCCGGCCACCCTTCTTTGGTTGCCTGGGAGACGTGGGAACAGAGGAGCAAAAGCATTAAAGGGAGATGCAAGCAGGAGAGGTCATGTGAAACATAAAGCAAGCAGGAGAGGTCATGTGAAACATAAAGGAGATTAGCATGAGCATAAATTTCACAACACTTTGACTACATGACATGAGCACCAAACAAAACCCTCGGACTACCTCAACAAATCAAACAACAAAGTCCTTACGGCTACCAAAAATGGACTGGCAAATGCATCAATGATTTAGTGAGTTTCCCAGCTTGGGATCATGAAGTACATCTATCTATCTATCTATCTATCTTCCAAAGAAAAAAATAAAACAAATAAAAGACAGAAAAGGATCCTCATATCTGAAGCGCTTCACAAAGTCAAACGCCATGGGCTAACAGTGGCCAAGACTGGAGTCAGTGGTACCTGGAGGCTGGGACGGTGCTGTTGGCCTTCTTAGACGGGCCTTTCTTCTGCTGGGCGGCTTTAGCGGGCTGAGCGCCCGCGCCGGCCTTGGCCTTCTTGTCGTCCTCGGGCTTGGCTTTGCTGTGCTTGTTGTCACGCTCCTTCTTCTTCTTGTCCTTCTCTTTCTTCTCCTTCTTCTTCTTTGGTTTGCTGACGGGGGCCTGAGAGAGAGCGGCCAGCTGCTCGTGGACGGCCTTCAGCTGGGGACAGAGCGAGATGGAACCTTGTGAGACAGGCACCTTTCCAGCAGCGTGTCAGAATGACACAAAGACACACACACACACACACACACACACACACAACAGAGAGACAAGCAATCACTGCCCACTTGACGTGGGCCGACTAAAAGCTTGGCAAGTAGTGTTAAGTGCCAATGCTTCTGTATGAGGGCTTTAGACCAAAAAAAAAAAAAAAAAAAAAAAAACATGAAGGAGAGAGGACAAAAAATAAAATCAAATAATATTTTTAAAAAATCAGTTCAAGGGCACCAAATTTAGGCTCTGTGCCAAGCATTTCCTATTCCTTAGAGGAAAAAAATACTTTGATGTTTTTTATTAAGAAAAGTGGATGAAAAGTAAAAATTTCAAAATTTATATTTAAAGTGATATTAAACCACATTATTCTTGTGATCATTCTGACAAGAATTCTGAAATCCTTCTCAAACCTTATAATCAACATTCACAACCACATTCACAATAGCTGACCCTACTTGAATTGAGCCAGGCTCAATGTGCATAAAACATTCACACATTTATACATGCTCATTCTCTCGCTCTCACACACGCACACACAAACACTTTGTTCAAATCGTATGTACGGAAATCTACAAATGGCAATCTCAGATATCAGCACAATGCTCCCAACCAAGCCTCGTTCCCACTAAGCATTTAGCCCTCTACTGCCCTTGACTATGACTCAAAGCCACCACTGGGGCACATTTCACACTGAAGCTGCTGCTGCTGGCACCCATCTAGATCGTCACTGGCTGGAGGCTAACCAGAGGGGGCGTGTGTGTGTGTGTGTGTGTGTGTGTGCACAGAGGTGGGGGTGAGAGGCAGATCACCTGATGCAACCCGTTTTTACTCCCCCGCCTGCAAGCAATGGGCTTCCTTTCAGACAACCGCTGCTGAGAAAGCCAAACGAGAGTAAGGGGAGGGGGGAATGCATGGACACAACTCAAGAACAAGAGACGCTTCTTACGCTCAACACAAAGAGAGAGAAAAAACACAAGTAGTGGACAAATTAGCCATGCGTGATGGGGGGAGGGTCAGTGGGTAAGGGAAATGGTACTGGATCTAAACTGAAGCCACCAACAATGCAATTTTTTCCTCTTCGTTTCTAAGCAGCAGCAGAGGGCTAAATGTTTAGCTCTTCGACAGGGAAACGGCAAGAAGGGTGTGTGTGTGTGTGTGTGTGTGTGTGTGTGTGTGTGAGGGCTGGGGTGGGGTAGCCAAGCAAAGCTGAGAGCCAAGCAGGGAAAGGAAGGGGGCATCAGTCCGGCATCAGTCAACCCTTCCCTTGGGAAACAGGAAGAGGTAAAGCGCAGCGAGGAGTCGGCGGTGTCAAAGCTTAGACCTGGCCCATGTGCGTTTTGGGAGGGGGGTGTGGGAGTTCAGGTTGAAATAAGCCACCCAACCCTCTCAAGGTAGAGATGCTTGGATATTAGAGTAGGAGGTAGGAGGTAGAAGGAAAGGCAGAACAGCTATTGCGTTTTATTTATTATTCATTTTTTTGGTCATTTCTTTGGGATTTTTTTGTTTTTGCTTTTTCGGTCCTCGGTCTTGTGAAACCCACCTGTTCCGCACCCACCTGTTCCTGCAGCTCTGCCAGGCGAGTGGCGCGCTCCTCCTCGGAGTCGGAGCTGTCGTCGTCGGACGAGTCGCCGCTGCTGCCACTGCTGCCGGTGCTCTTGCTGACCACCGGCCCGCTGGCCGCGCCGCCGCCACCACCCACTGGGCTCAGCGTCGCCGATTCATCTGGCATCTTGGCAAAACGCATTTCAAACACGTCCTACACACACACACACACACACACACACACACACACAAACATGCACACCATGCAAGAGCAAAACAATTTAATGTGCACAGTGCATAAAAAGGCAGACTACTGTGTGACATGTAAATAATAATAATAAAATACAAATTTAAAAAAAATTAATAATATACAAAATAAAAAAATAAGTAGTAATAAGTTTGGTTGACGGTGAGGTGACGACCCTTTTCAAAGTCCGTGAAAATAGTCATCTTTCATTTTGCATGTTTTTCTGATTTGTAATTTTCTTCAGAAAAAAAAACCCCTGCAATTGTCCCTGTACTCTGTTCTTTTTTTGTTTTGTTTATTATGGTTTTTACTTTTCTTAAGTCATAATTTAGTCAGTAATAATAAGTTAAGTAAAAATAATATATCCGTAGAAGTAGCAAGTGTCAGAATACTCTTTTGAGAGCAACTTCTTTATTACCATTTTTTTTAAACATTTAAGAGTCATAGAAACAAATAGAAACAAACCTGGATAAAAAAAAATATGACAATAGAATCGGACAACAGAGTCCCTCAACAGGATTCCTTAGACACTAGTCTACTTAACCCCTTATGGTCAGAGGTGTGAGGCACTTACCTGAAGTTTCCTGGCCATGTCCACCACTTCATGATCTGGCGGGTTGTATTTGTAACAGTTTGAGAACATTAATCGGACGTCTGCAGCAAAAGTCTGTGCGTCCATATACTCCCGACTGTCCATCTTTTTCTGGAACAATGAGGAACAAAAAAAAACAACCAGAATGACCTGAATCACAGACGTTAAGCCATCAAAAATTCAACTACAGTTCATCAAAAATTCAGTTTCATGGCAACAGCAGTAATCCAACTAGGTCCACCATCAATTACAATTCACAAACAACCCTTACTGATTCTCACTCCTGCATAGCGCTCCCCTACCTTGATGGTGCTCAGGTCCATGGGGTGCTTGATGATGTCGTGGTAATCATGCAGGGCCAGGGCCTCAGCATCCACGGGCTTGTAGAAGGGCCAAGCATAGGCGGCGTGCTTCTTGGAGAGCATCTCCTTGAGGATGCTGTCGCAGTACTTGAGGTGCTCGGTGAGGCGTGAACGCTTGCCTCCGCCGCCGTGGGCCCCCAGCTCGCCGTCCTCCCCGTCTTTCTTAGCTGGCTTGACGGGCCGGGGGACGCTCTCGCGCCGCGGGCCTGGTTTGCCGCCGGGTACCTTGGCATTGGAGAGTGGCGTGGGCGACTCGCCGCGGCTAGCTGTGATGGCCGAGGTGTTGGGCGTTGTGGTGTCTGCTTTCCTCTTGATCCCTTTCTTCTGAGGGGACGAGGAGACACACACACACACACACACACACACACACACACACACACACACACACACACACACACACACACACACACACACACAAAATGGCAATCCATTAAGCAGGGGCATTGAAGAGCAAAATCATCAGTGCTTCAGATGGCCATGAAAACACAAAAAGTTTGTTCCACATTCATGGGCTAACTTTTTAAGTGATGTAAGAGGAACCACATAGCCAATTCTGTGTTTATACTGCATTCAAATTATGATACATTTGACCACTGATGATTAATCTTCCCCAGCACTAAAACAAATACCATATCATTAGTGGGTTAGAGATATATCTGAACAACAAATTTGCTGAACACTGCCCTTAAGTTCCCTTCCACATCATCAGATTGAAATTCAAGTGCTGTCTACATTTAAACATAACACATCACTGTACATCTACAGTTACATCTACACTCCATTAATTATTTCACAAATCAGTCTTACTTTGACGACAGGCTGAGAGGGCGGTCCCACAGGCATCAGGGGTGTAGCCTGTGCGTTCTGCGTAGGGGGGATGTTGGAGGTGATAGAGCCCACGGGCGCAGAGGAGATGACCGGCGTCTGGGAGCCAGGTGACGTGGCGCCTGGAAAGGACGAGGGCGGAGAGACCGACGACACAGCAGCCTCCTGCTGACCACCTGTGGAAAGACAAAATGAAGAGCCTTCAGAAACGCCCACTATTAGATCCAAAGAAACAGGATCGACAGTCATCTGTATTGGTGATTGGGTAATGAAATGAAATTACCTATGCCAGGTGGTCCTGTGGGCTTCCGACCTTTAGGGCCCTTGGGGGCAGGTGGAAGCAGCTCCACCTCCTCTTGAGGCATCTGAGCGACCTTCTGCAGGAAGATTTTCTCCAGGGCTTGAGCCATGAGGACGATATCGTCTGTGGGCTGGGTGGAGGAGATGCAGCAGATTTTAGCTAAGTGACTTGAGGGCAGGAGGTTTGCACCGGCAAATGTTTTTTTGCTGCAGCCGCAAAATCACATTGTCAGTCAAAAGGAATTTAGATCTAGAGAGGTTATATGACTAAAATCTAAGTTAATTAAGATTTATATACTAACAATGATTCAATTTACTCTTATTTATTCAATCAAATTCTGTTTGGCGCTCTCAAACTCTTAGTCATCAACTAAAACCAGCTTGTTTGAGGGTTAACGACAATTAAATAATAAAAACAACTACTAGCAAGTATGACTGAATGCTATTTTACAATTGAATTCAATATTAACAGAAATTCTGCTTCAGCCAAGAATTTTCATTTCGGTGAATCAGCCCTCAGAAACCTAGCAACCACTCAGAAGGGCTTTTGGCTGTTGCCATGGCAAGTTCTATACAAAGGATGACTTGTGAGTCATTCTTTTTTCTGTCAGTAATGATCCCTCTCTCACATTTTGATAAAGAGCCATTTCTGCTAAATGAAAGGTCAAGGAAAGTGTAGGCGCCTGCCAGACGAAACAAAATGAAAAGGAATGCTACGCTTAAATGGGACCCACCCATTATGTCATTAAGTGAATGTCAAACCCAAAGTCTGCTGCACATACACAGGTTCTGTGCAACGCTAAGAGATGCACTCACCTTGTTGTAAATGTAGCAATTTGTGAACATGGTGTTAAAGTCCTGCATGCACTCGCTTGCACTCCAATAGTAGGCATTCTCCAGCCTCTTCTTGATGGTGCCCATGTCCATGGGGCTCTTGATTATCTTATGATAATCCTGCAAGACAATTATAGAGCTCTGTGGTTAGAGACCGAGGCCTTGTGTACCTCATCATTACAAGGAACCTACAAGCCACATGCAATTTTGCCCGACTATAAAAATTTGCATGATGATTTTTTTTTTTTATTCTATTGCATGATGATTTTTTTTTTTTTTGAAGTGCAGCTAATTTGCATGCCCTATGCTGAGATGACAAGACAATCAGACATTAGAAAATAATAGCTGCAAAACATACAAGCAATTAGCTGCATCACAGAAAAAAAATTATTCCTGACACTAGTCTACTCAACCGTCATCATTTTGACCCTGACCTGGTTTTCTTATTCCTTGTTTGGTTGTATACACTGATGTGAAGTGCTGGGTGAAGAGTACATTATGCTTGCCTTCTCTTCAGGTCAAACACCAGTTAAAAAGATGACCAAACCTAATATACTTTTACCTCATATCAACATTGTCACTTAAGTCTATGTCCTCAAGTCTATCAAAAACAAAACAGACAGTGTACATTATCAAACATGTCTGCCTTGATCAACACCAATGAAGCCCTTGGATATGAGTATGTTTGGACCAAAATTAAGTGTCTAGCTCTGCTCACTGATGGCTACGCATTTGAGTTCTCACCGGCAAGCCTAGTTTGACCGCGTCCACTGGCGTGTAGAAGGGCCATGCGAACTGATGCTTCCATAGCGTCTTCACCACTACATTCTGCATGTACTGCAGCTGGTTGGTCTTCCGGCCCGGCTTACTGGGGTTGGTCACCTCAGGGGGTGGGGGATTTGTGGCAGGGGGCGGGGCCGGGGTTGCCGAGGTGACAGTGGACATGCTGGTGATCGGGGGAACGGGAAGGGGTGGGGGGGAAGGGGGATGCTGTCGTAGCGAGGAGAACTGCGACCTCTGCACGAGGCAGATGCGGCGGTGGTGGTGGGGTTTTCAAGGAACGCTTGCTCTGGTTGTCTCTCTGCTCTGCCGTTATCTGATGGGGACTACATCCTACGGCAGGGGCTGTCTCTGCAACTGCTGAAAACACAACAGAAAACAATTGGCAGGTGAGACCCAGTATAATTAGGCTGATAAAGGTATGTGAAGCCATTGTCTGTTAACAAGTTAAATGGGACAGGATGAGTCTCTGTGACGCACATTTTAGGCTTTATAAGCCCTCTACTCTCAAATCCTAAATTCTATAAATTCCTTCCAAAACATTCCAAATCAAAAAATAAATAAATAAACAAACAAACACATCTACTTTTCTATTCTATTTTTGTTCACATTTTATCACTGATTATAAAGGCCATCAGTTAAAACAAGAAACCATGACAAACTGCATTCTGAATTGTCAGTATGGTCAAACTCCTCGCAATGAAATATCAACCTGTAGATGCACATGCAAGTGTAGCTACACAGTTCGCTAAACACTACAAACAATTAGGTGTGTGTATGTATCTCAAATGGCAGGAAGTTTCTAAAGGCGTCACATGTTATTAAACGGCAGGGCGAGCAAGCCGCCTCGAGCCGGACAGCTGGCTAATAGGTCCCTGGGGGACGAGTCTGATTGGTGCTGGGCCTCAGACCGCCTCCTGTAGCATCAGGCTTTCAGCTAGGACAATAGCGTTGGGGGTCACATATTAGATCAGGGTTCAAATGTGAACCAACTGAATAGCTCCCTAATCCTGGCCCTTCGATAAGCCTGACTCTGCCAAGTTCAGGTGCTTGAGCGTTTGTGTTTGTGTGTGTGTGTGTGTGTGTGTGTGTGTGTGTGTGAGAGAGAGAGAGAGAAAGAGAGGGAGGGAGAGAAACTGTGATATGCCTTCTTTATTCATGCGTCATCACCAAGGCTGACATTAATAAATAATTACACACACGCAGAGAGTAAACTACAAATATTAACTGACAACACCATTTATGCAGGTCAACTCATTGAAAGAGGGTGCTATCACAAACCACTACAGAACCATCAATGACCAAATTGCTTCTTTCCAAGAGGCACAGCTGGTTATAATAAAATTGCTCTTCAGGGCAAGCCATGTATTTACTTTTCATGACTTTTCTGGTCTATTTATTAACCATATAGGTATGCTCTGACTGCTCTGGTAGAGGATGTATGAACTCCTACAGGAGACCTTTTCATTGTACTTCACGAAACCATGTCATGCAATCCTTCCACATGGCAAACCACTGGCATATGCTCATCTGTTTGTGTCTAGAGTCTGAACTCTGAAGCCTCTGCATCAAGCATGTTTTTAACTATACAGTTTTAACACTCCACTGTCTTCTTGCAAGTAAATGTTTACAGAATAAGAGTTTATAAAAAAGATAAGAACTTGCCCCTCCTGTCACTCTGCACAAACCGCTGTTCAATAACAAATTGCTGTTTTTCACAACTTCAAAAATCAAAGCTAAGAAAACACTACTGCCTGAGACAGATCTGATGACGAAAATAACGTTATGATTTGCATAATCTGGTACCTTCATCCGCATTTTTGATAGTTGAATCAAACATATTCACACGTAATAGATTTCCTGACTAAGCCATTTATGTACACTAACCACAATAATATGAGGATGGCACTAACATTACAAGGTTATTATAGTAGCAAACAAAACGTCACGAGTATAAAGAAAATAATATTCACGTCAAGTATTCCAAAATACATGATATACTTAAGAACTGGTATTTTATTTTTAAATAATTTTGCGTTATAAACAAGACTGCCACATCAATGCGTCAACACCTTGGTTAAAATGTAAAGTTAAGACAGACCTAAGTGTAGCTCATAACCTCCCGCGTAAACAATCAAATGGCCGTAACATTACCTCAACATTAGCTAGCGGAATCGGCTAACAAGAAACGAAGCCCACTCTCATTCATTCTACGGCTGGTTCCATTTACTAACGTTATCATTTTAATACTGAAAAGCAGCGTATGCACACACCAGACTGCGCACACAGTCGTAATGTGCAACATTATGGCACTATACTTTGTCAAAAAATGTTTGGAAAGCGTTAGCTCAAGTTAACTTACCTTTATACAAAGCCAGCTGGCTGCAGGCTATCAAGCTACACAACCTAGCAAGCAAGCTAAAATGCTAACGTTCGCATGCGCGGGGAAGGTGCGAGCCCTGCTCCAAGATCTGCGAGGGAATATTTAAAAAGTGGCTAAATGCAATACGATCCGAGTGAGAAGTCTCGTGTCTAACAAAAACACGCCCTTATTGCTTGGAATACGAGTCCGTGTTTGATGGTGATGACAGATATAACATTACCATACGAGAAAATGTTTTCTTTGGAGGCGTATTAGCTACTACTTGCTTGCTACCTGTCCGCGGATGCGCCAAGCCTTCACTGCTGTTCTTTTAAAATAGCTAGCTAGGCTTCCTAGCTTTACATTCTCCAAAAAGATGGCGGGCAGATGCACCTAGCCTTTAGCACGCTAACGATATAGTTAGCTGGAGGCTAGTCGGTCTAATTTTCTTCGTAGATTTGATGTAAATACGAAGAGCTTAATAGTACACAAAAATTCAGCAAAATCCATCAGCTCTTAGTAGACTATGCACCAGAACTGATTTTAATATTATATAGATAACATTTCGCAGTAGAGAGCCGTTGCAGGCTTTTGTTGTAACGTTATTGTTGCAGTGCACAGGCGAAGCATTGTTGAAAACATTGCTATCAAACGTTAACGTTAGTAAACAGCATGTCGTTCAAAATATCGGTAACATATTTATAACTACAAGAAAGTTAATCATATTATACTGTCAATCAGCAGAATAAAACAAGGATGAATATGAATACTTCAAAAATATTACTTCTTTTACAGCTCCGAGATGTTTAGCTTGTAGCTAGTGGTCCGGGCAGCTCCTCTTTTATTTCACCGAGCTAGGGCAGCATAGAGATGAGGTACAAGAAGTCCTCTGCCCATGCGCAATGGCGCGCTGTTTCGCAGACCTTGTGCGGTTCATAGACAGTTGTTGTGTTGCTAAATACAACGCAACTCACCTTGTGGTGAAGTCTGAAGACAACGCCCCCACCCCCGACACACACACACACACACACACACACTATGCTACGTACATTACATGCTATGTACATTACATCTGAATGGTTAGAAAATACTTCTGTTTCCTGTTAGGAAAATTGAGGAGAAGTGGAGTATGCAGTCGTAAAGATCAGTGACAATCATAGAAATAAATAATACCTATATACCAATTTACAATACAGTTTTCTGTTAATGGTCGATCGATACTTCAGCTGATGCAAATTGCTGAATGACTCAAGGCAGCAGTTCCAGTGGAGAGATTGATGATAATATTGGTTCAGCTGACTTTTTTCCACATGGTCACTGTATTTGTGTTATTAATATCGTGAAACAGCCTACTCCTTCACAAAATTACGTGCAACATTTATTTTTGTTTTATTATATATGCATTTAGCATGTGAACGGTAATATTTAGAACTAAAATTACAGTTTTGGAGTAGTTACAAAACTGTGTTACCAACACGACACAAACATTTCTCTGGAGATAAATAATTAATAACGACACATAATGTTTTTACTTTGTTTTTAAATATTATTGTTGTATTCCGAAGTTGAGTCCAATCAGAATTAAACCATATTCCACATCAGTCGAGATGCAAATCACGGAATGGATAATTCGTTCCTTCTCGCTCTCCGTATTTTTTACCCACTGTCTCAGAATTGAACCACTCATGCGCACAAGTGACCGAATACTGCCACATTCCCCGCCTGAGGCTGAAGCCGAGAAGAAGTGTTCATCCGCTTCTACTTTGTACAAAACAAAGCCAATCCTTGCAGAAATTGGAGTAAAATATTGGCTAGATCCACCCTCCTCTTCACACAGCATACAGTATCAACTTCACATTTGATCAAGCATCGTCCCGACTGTGAGTACACTTGTTTTTTTATTGTTTGAATGGATTATGGCACTGCATGGAAAATGAAAGAAAATATTTAGCCAGGACATTATCTCCAAATTGGCAGTTGTTACTTGAGCTAGCTGGTCGGTGTTATTATTCATTGCTTGATAGGTGAATAGGGCTTTAATTTCCTGGCGATATAAGTCATATTTAGGTGATCAACTCCACAATTCGGCGAAGTTGATGAATGCTACCTAACCGAGTTAGCTACAGTAGCTTCTGACGCTTCATATCCATCACCAGTGTTGGTGGTAGCTTGCCGAACGTTAATCGCAAGCTTGTTGAAGGCCTGAAGAGCTAACCTCAGCTAATCTTTTCCAATTATTTGTACGTACAACGCTTTGATATTAACCACAACTTACACCAACAATGGCGATTGACTTTGAAGTGAATTGTCTTTTAAGCAAAATTTTATATTTTTTTCTTAAACGATGGCCAGTGGATGTAGAACTAGCATAACCGCTCCAGTTACTGAGCGATGGTAGCGACATTTGCTCAGTAACGATAGCAAAGTGGCTAACACTGCCCTGGAAGTGTAATGTTAGCACGACAGTTAGCGATAGCTATCTTAACCAACATCAATTGAGGTTTCAAGATGAAAATGGTGCATGATGACAACTTTTTTATTTGAGCATGACGACTTAGCTACTGTGTTCTTCAACGGGTGATTTCCCTGTCAGGCTGTGTATTTGTGGTTGATTTTGAATTGTCAGTGAAGTGTAGCCACAAAACGTGGTAAGCCCCTTAGACCTGCTAAGTTAGAGCTAACGTTAGCTGCCAATGTGAGTTTATGTTTTTAAACACAGTGGCATAGCATGCCTAACCATATTTATTGTTAAGCATTTGCTGTTGTACAATACTTTAAAATGATACTTAATTTGGCTTTCTTTGTTTGGTGCACGTTAGCGTGCTATCAGTACTTTGGAGTGAATCCCTAGGTGTTAACTTGAATCTCAGTTGTTAACCTATTAACATTCGGCTACTAGTAGTTTGAACTTAAACGACGTAAGGGGTAAAAAACAAGGTAAAATTTAGTGTGGTGTTAGTTCTGATGGATCACAACGTGTAGTCCAGTCGGTTTACAAAAAATGAGATGGAACATCATTCTCAGCCTACTCTCTTTTGTGTGATCTGAAATGAGAGCTACGGTGTCTTAAGTGTCTGAGTATGTGAATGTAATATGTCCGTTTATGTGAGTGTCTGGCAGCCCACAAGTCACCTCTAAGGGTGATGGACAGACTAATGTGGTCACACTCTTTTGCCCTCTCTTAATTGGGACCCATTCTCAGGGCCAGTCTATACATGGGGATGTTTGTCTTTTTTGTTGTATTTTGTCAAGGGCATAATCACTGTAAGTGTGTGTGTTTGTGTGTGCGTGCATGCGCATATGCGCTGTGTGGTTCTTTTTGGCAGTCTGGCTGACGTGGAACCAGTTCCAGCAAACCCATTCTCCCCGCTCCATCACCATGGCAACAGAGGAGAAGAAACCAGACACTGAAGCCACTAAAACACAGTCGACATCATCTGGCTCTGCCAGCCAGAGCAAGGTACTAAATGATCTCCACCTGTCTGAGTATGCATCAGGGCAAACAGAAGAATGCTCCCTCCTGTGCCATGGGTTGCCTTGCTGTGAGTGATGTTGATTTGCCAGGAGTGTGATATGGGGTTAGGGTTCAGGTTAATATCGGAAGAAATCTGTAAATGTGATGATTAATTAGAATCATGCACTTGCATGGAACTCCAAGGAGTCCAGTAATCCACAGACATGCACCAGTTGTTGCCTACAATTATTATTATTATTATTATTATTATTATTATTATTATTGTTGTTGTTATTATTTTTAAGAATGCACATACAGAATTCACCTCAAGGCATGACTAGGCGCTAAACCTTCTGAAACATGCCTTACACATAATTCCCTTCCTTCTCTCCTCCAACCAGTCGGTGCCGGTGAAGCCAAACTACACTTTGAAGTTCACACTAGCCGGACACACCAAAGCTGTTTCCTCAGTGAAATTCAGTCCTAGCGGAGAGTGGTTAGCCAGCTCATGTAAGTGCACAATCATTCACCATCCTCAGGACAAAAATCAGATAAAGTTTGAAACTTTAAAGAAATTTTCCACAAACATACGTGCGTGTGTGTGTGTATTTATGTGTGTGTGTGTGTATGTATGTGTGTATATATATATATATATATATATATTATATATATATATATATATATATATATATATATATATATATACACACACACACACACACACACAGTGCCCAGCATAAATGAGTACACCCCCTTTGAATAGTAACAGTTTAAAGAATATGTCCATGAAAACAAAAAAATATTCAAAAAAATTTAGCAGACTAAGTTTAATATCACACCTGCATAACATACAACATTAACTTTTGCTTGGGGGTGTACTCATCTTTGCTCCCCCCTAATTTGAGTGAAACTGAAAAATATGTAATCAAAGTTATATTATTACACAAACTTTTGTGTGCTATGTTGCGCAGATGTGATATTAAACTTAATCTGCCAAAATTTTGGAAATATGTTTGTTTTCATTGACATAATGTTTAAACTGTTACTTTTCAAAGGGGGTGTACTCATTTATGGTGGGCACTGTGGTGTATATATATATATATATATATATATATATATATATATATTTATACATATAGATATAGATAGGTAGATTACATGGATTTTGTTTTCTCGGACTGCTTTGTTTTATTTATCTTGTTTTAATTTCAACAGCTGCTGACAAGTTGATCAAAATATGGGGAGCATATGATGGAAAGTTTGAGAAGACAATATCCGGACACAAACTTGTGAGTTTTTTTGTTTTAATGATCACCCAAACTCCTTCCTTGTGGGTACAAATTCTGATTTGTCAAAGATGTAATCTCCTGGCAGATGTGAAACGCTAAGTTGTCACACCTGTCTCAATCCGCCTCTCAAATGTAGGGAATCTCTGATGTGGCCTGGTCTTCTGACTCCAACTTACTGGTCTCTGCTTCCGATGACAAGACCCTCAAGATCTGGGATGTTAGCTCGGTAAGTGTGTGTCTGCGTGTTGAGTTTGTACATGCTGGAGGTATGCACTTCCCCTGCCAGATCATAGTAAAGTTGGGGACTATACCAAAAGCTTCTTGTATTTCAAATAGCCAGACGTAATAGTGCAGACTATGAAAGAGAAGAGATGCTGTAGCATTAGAGAATCATTTGTTCACAGTTTAGATTATGGCAGGTTGGATTTTGGGGTATCTGACAGGCATTGCACTAATGTAGTTGAAGTGCTTTCTTTTATAGAATAATGTGAAGTTATCTTGAATTAAATGCTACCAAATAGTGTTAGGCATGTTATAATGAATACTTGTAGCAGATGCTTGCTGCAAGCTTTTTCTTATAGTCTGTTTTTATAAAGCTGACAGTAAATGCTGTATTGTGCTGTATAGTTAAACTCAATTTCAGACACAATCCAGTGGTCTGATGTTGCTAGATAAAGCACAAAGGAGAAACATTTTTTTCTTTTCAGTGATATATTTTGTACTATTCACAAGAGTAAGTAATTGGCACAATACGTGGATATAACTCTCTTGCAGGGCCTCTGATTGCTGAAGATTTTTCTTCGCTAATTTTTGCAAAACATCAACATCAGCAAAGTATGGTCCTGGACTATTATATTAATGGATTTTGTAGTAAAGCTTGTTCCCACTTAACAATACCTGACCATCTCGGCTTAGCATCAGCATCGAAGACATGAAAATTGCAGGAGTGAAACAGTTTGGTGCATACTCACTGATTCCAATCACTATGGTTACGGTCTCCTAAATTAAACTTGGGCTGAGTCTCCATAGTAACAGCACAACACACCGTTTTACCCCATGCTGTCAAACATCCAAATGGAAAGGTGTGTTGGGTTCTTGAGTTTTTATCACAGTGTATTTTCTCATGCACTCTTCTCTTGCTGTTTTCCTTTCCCCGATCTGCAGGGCAAGTGTTTGAAGACGCTGAAGGGCCACAGCAACTACGTGTTCTGCTGCAACTTCAACCCCCAGTCCAACCTGATCGTGTCGGGTTCAGTGAGTACTTTTTAGATGTCCCCCTAGACTGTCTGGCTCTGTTGCGCTTCTTATTGCAAATAATGCAAGAGGCAGACACCGAAGCCCCGCTTGGACTCTCATGGCAAGGAAATGTATAAATAAGCTATGAATGCATTTGCCAGTCACAGTGTGCAGATGATCAATGCAGTGTCCTTGCACAGGCTGATTTTATTGTGTTTCCTCCAGTTTGATGAGAGTGTCCGGATATGGGACGTGAAAACGGGCAAATGCCTAAAGACTCTACCAGCCCACTCAGACCCTGTCTCCGCTGTAAGTGTTCTTCAGATGCACGGTTATCAGGCTATGTTGAGTTGGGTTTGTCTCAGATCTCAACAGATCTGATTCAGGCATTTCTTTTGGAAAGCAGTTGATCTAGTTACATCTTGTCTGTAACTGTAAGGCAGCTATGTTAATATTTCAACTTACAAATGTGTAATTTCCTCTCTTTGTGCTTACGTTATGAATTCCTGTGCTGTTACTCATGAATTTGAGCCACTCCAAAGAATGACCCTTCATTCAGTAGTCGCCAGGAGTCAACTGCTCCCCTTGATTCCCCTCATTTACATAATAGGCTTTTCAAGAGTAAAATTCATTTTGCTTTGTATGTATTCCAGGTGCACTTCAACAGAGACGGTTCCCTCATTGTGTCGAGCAGTTATGACGGCCTGTGGTGAGGGGCACTTGTTTCTCTATCACAAAATTGGCTTTTGATTTAAATCTAACAACAGAAAAGCTAATTTAAGTGGAACTGAACTCAAAAACTGATGAACACATTGACTGTGTGTGTGTGTATGTGTTTTTGTTAACAGCCGAATTTGGGACACAGCATCTGGTCAGTGTTTAAAAACACTTATTGGTAAGTGGCCATTGTTTTTTGTTGCCATCTACCCACTCAACCTTCTATGAACAAATCAGTTGGAAGATCTGCCAGTTATACCTTTGCAAACTCTTGTCTTTTATGTTTGTTACAGATGATGACAACCCACCTGTGTCTTTTGTGAAATTCTCACCAAACGGTAAATACATCCTGGCAGCCACATTGGACAAGTAAGTTGAGAGCAAAGGTTTCTGTTATGTCAGTATGTTTGAATTCACTTGGGCCAGGCAATGAAATGCTCTAAATGCTGGAATCGCTGCTCTGCTTCTCTCTGCTTCCTCATACACACTTGTATTCATTTCTGGGCTTTCGGAAGTGAATGCAAGTAAATAAGCTTAATGGTTGGCGCTGTAGCCTCACTAGCAATAGGATGGTTTTACTCGTGGTCATAGTCACGTTGGCCACTGAGCTTCTGACCACATCAGACATTTTAGCTCGATAGCTGAAATGCTCTTATTGTTGTGTATAACCTGTCACCACATGAGGCATTTAAATGGCTCGTTGACCTTATCCTGCCACACTCCCAGATGTCTTAAGATTAGTATCACTTCTAGTCTGCTTTAATTCGGGCCACCATTTTCCATCAACATCACGGTAATTAGAACAGACAAGCAGAGACTCTTAGGGAGGATGGGGTCTCCTGTAGTTTTGAGCCTAGTGTCATGAGTCTTAATGACTTCTGGTTTTGGGTGTGTTCATTTGCACACCTGTCTTAAAATAAAGTGACACTAGATGGCAGTCAGTAACCTACTCAGTCGCCTTAATGTATTTGGGAAGGTAAGATACCTCCAGCATTTTAGACTCAACAATATGAGAAATTGTGGTTTGAAGCTCTAGTTGCCACCTCCAAGCCAGACTTTAGTCTTTTTACTGACTTTTTACTGTGCTTGGAGTGCTGTTTATGTTGAAGTGTTTGGTTATTGACCATCCCATTTGAAATAGTCTTAGTGGTTTCCTGTCTTAGTCTTAGTGGTGTCTTGTACTTCTGTGCACTTGTTTAGTGGTTGCACTAAGGTGGTGTGATGCAATGCAGTTTGAAGAGACTAAATAATAGACATCAAATGGGTGTGATCACAAAATCTTGTGCTATAGTTTACTTCTACATGGGCAATACTTGCACAATAAGGCTCCAAGATGCTCATCCGTAATGAGTGATCCGTTTGGGCTGAACATGTTATGTTTGTGTGATTTCAGCACTCTCAAGCTTTGGGACTACAGCAAAGGAAAGGTGAGAACATTGTGAACTGTGGACCTGTGTGGTTTTAGACGCATGCCATTTTTTTTCCCTTCATGGGTTCCATTGACATGTTATAGTGTCACTGAAACAGGTTCAAATCGATGGGGGTAAAGATGGAGTGTGTGGGCCCCTGCTTAATGCTCACTAGTACAACACGTGCCGTTCCTAAAAATCTGTCTTCTACCTCCCAGTGCCTGAAGACATACACGGGACACAAAAACGAGAAGTACTGCATATTTGCCAATTTCTCTGTCACAGGTGGCAAGGTATGCAGCATTGACCTTCCTTAGTGCTCCTCACTTACTCTCTTAGTCTTCTCACATTGAGTCAGGCTTGCATTATGTAGTAATGACGTAATTGATTCCCCCCCCATCAGTGGATTGTCTCTGGCTCAGAGGACAACATGGTCTACATCTGGAATCTGCAGACGAAAGAGATCGTACAGAAACTACAGGGGCACACAGGTAGGCCACAGTGGACTTGAGATTTTTTTAATTAAATGCTGCACTGAAGTCCCAAATGCACCAATGATATTATGTCCTGTATGTGTGCCTCAGATCCTTTTGCAGTATCTGCTCAAAACTTTGTGGGAGTTTTTGAGATTGCAGTCCATCTTCTCTTATGAAATACAAAGCATACCAAAACTTTGCGCAACTTTTGTTAAAGGTGTCTTATGATAAATCAATGTAAGGTTCAGTTTCATTGACACACACAACTTCAGAACAGAGATCATGGACCAGCGAGATTCAGTTGACTGTCAGCATCTTAGCTCTTAGCTGGCAGGTGTTCTCAGTCCTATCATAGACAAGCCCAGAGATCTCTGAAAGGGCAATTATATTTTTCTTTTGAGTTATAATTTATCCCTGATGTGACCCCTCTACACCTCCCTCACCCACCCACCCACCCCTCTTGTCTTTCAGATGTTGTGATTGCCACTGCCTGCCACCCCACAGAAAACATCATTGCTTCGGCTGCGCTAGAAAACGACAAAACCATCAAACTGTGGAAGAGCGACTGCTAAACTTTGCAGCAACCGTGCTGGGAAAGAGTGCTGATTCCAATGGGCTTATTTTATTTTTCCTTTTTTTTGTATGTTTCATTTTTGGGTATAAAAGAAGAAAAAAAATGAAAGAAAGATAAAAAATAAAAAGAGACTTTTTTTGGCAGTTGGAGGCCTGGCAGATCAGCTAGGTCCAGAGAGGAGTGCATGAGCACACCACGTCCTGAAGCAGACGCCATCGCACAACCCCCACTCCCCCACCTCTCTTAGATCCACCAACTCATGTGTACACACACACACACACACACACAGACACAGCTCTCTACAACCTAACGCTTGTGCACTACAACACAATCAGTTTCCATTTCCTTCTCTTTCTGCACTCTTTCTTGGCCTTACGTCTTTTCTTATGGAAGTTGTTGTTTTTTTTTTTTTTTTGTTTGTTTCTCCAATCTTTTTGTTCTTGGTCTCTCTTTGCTCGTCCGTCTGTGAGGTTGCCACTTCTCTGCACTGCGCCTCCCCAAGCAGCATCTTGTAGTGATGTCTCTCTCTTCGCTTTACCTCCACACAGCGAAATGCTGACAAACAGACTCAAGTCTTACTTAACCCTTCTGTATCTGCAGCGACAGCTCGTCCACACACTGTGCTGTGTAGGCTTCTGTATTTTTACTATTTTTTTTTCCCCTCTCTGTTGGGCATGAACTGCAACAGGGGTCGACTCACACAGCCATTGAATTCCCCCACACCCAGAAGTGCGCTTTGTGTCACATTAGTTAACCTTTTTTTTGTGTGTATGTATGTGTGTGCGTGTGTATTGTCCTTTTAAGTGGTCTTTTTGTCATTTGTTCTTTGAAGAAAGAAAAAAAAAAAATGAAAACAAAATGAGAGTTTTATGAGCACGAGCTAGTTGGAAGCAAGGACTAGAAAAGAAGTACAGGGCTGCAGGGCCCATAGACGTGTATTCAGATGTCACAGTTGCAGAGGAAGCCTTGAAAAACGGTCTAGTGTTCAAAATATGCACATTATAGCAGTTAACCAGTTCAGTGGTGCTTTACCGTACAGTGAACCGAAGGTGGGTATGACTTGTCTTAGTAATTGTATATAGAGATGGCATCAGATTAAAGATTTTCATTTTTCTCTCTGGAGGTGTTAGATTACTCCTAATTTATGTTATTGTTCATATATTTGTACTCTGTAGTATTTTTTTAAAAAGTTTCCTGCATCAGCTGTATTTTAATCTTAACGGCAGCTTTGCGTGTTGGATGCCCAGCTTCAGTGTCAGTTGTCTTTTTTGAATGCATGATCCATAATTGTAATTTTACAGCACAATATAGGTGAGGCAAAGCTGTATACTTTGATTTGTATGGTCCTTCGTCGAGTTCTGAGTAGTGTAAGGTGAACAGTGTGATGCTGTCCACACTTTTTGTCCTCTTCACCAGAGGGAATATTGTGAGGTTTAGTGACTAACCTAGGCAAGTTCACTCTGTGCAAGTGCTGAGATGGGGTGAAGTAAGCAGTTTAATTCTCCTGCAGAACAGGAACTTTTTTTTTTTTTTTTTTTTTTTATAAAGGTATTGCACATATTGTGAGTTAACTAGGCTGACCTAGGTTAGTCATTAACCCCCACTTTTGAAGTACCCACCCATTAGCACAGTTTGAAAGATAAACACCTGCGCACCACAGCATACATGGCACAGTTGAAGTCAAGAGTGGCCCTGTTCAAATGAGTTGTCATCATTTGCCCATCATTTAGTGGTTGGATATTATGTTTATAATTAAAGTTAATTTAGGGGAGATTTTAAAATAATGACACGGGTGGACGAAGTTATCAAGCTAAGACCAGACTGCCCACATAAAGGCTCGAGTTCCCTTTACCATTTCTCAATTTTTTATCCATATGTGAATGAACCTGGCAGTAATAATAATAATTAAAATAAAAAAAAACCCACTGTCCTCAGTGTGGTCAGATGGTGTTTCAGATGTGTGGTGTCACCTGGAAGAGCACATCATTACAATCATGGGCTTTTACTGTTTTTGTTACAGTGTTTTTGGTCATTAGTCAGTGAATGTCTAGTTGTTCTTATCTGCATTTCCTGCCTTTGAAAGTCAAATATTTACCCCCTTCTTCTGTCTCTTTCTGTCCTTTATTCAGAGGTGTTGTTTATAGTGCAATTGTGTTAAGTTCTTGTCTAGTTTGCCTTTTGAGGAGGTGGGGGCCTGAGGCCTCTTGCTATACTGGCTGTCACTCAGGCCAGTGCCTCCAGCTCACTGTTGTCCTATATGGATTTACCTGTGGTGCATCATTGGGCGTGGAAAGAGCTGCATGATTGAGACCTGTATCGCATTCAGTTGCTCCGGACATAACCTGTGACTCAATAAAGATTTTTTTTTCTTTTTTTTTTTTCTTTCTTTTTTCTACATGTACAGAAACACCAGTGTTTGGGTCATCATTGCCTCAAGGGTTTGTGTTTATAGTACTGTACAGCTTCTGATGTTTGATTTTTTAGCTGGAAGTAGGTTACTGATTACTAGGCCTACACATGAGCCTATGTCCTGTGGCCCTCGCCCCTGGCTCCTCCGACCCTTAGCCTGCTAGTAAAACTGCTTTTGTGTGCAGAATTCCTTGATAAGAAAAACAGCTTTAGAGTGATGCTGCACTTTAAGGACAAAAAAGAATTACTGTATGTTGAGAGCCATCTTCAGATAGAAGAGATCTAGGTAATACATGTGGATTGCATAGAAAACCTGTGCACTCTTAGAGTGCATTGGTAGCAGCAGTCGGTGAGGCCACTTCAACAAAAGACTTCGGTAGAATCTTGTATAAAAAAGCTGGAGACTTTGTAATATTTTAAGTTTTTAATACTTTTTTCGTCATTTTCATGAAAGATAGAACATCAAAGAACAACCCACAAACAACAGATGACTTTTTTTCATTTCCTTTAAAAATAGACCAAAAATATAAATGAAAAAAAAAAAAAAAAACAAAACGCACACACAATAAAACAAAATGAGGAAAGGAGGCGTCATGGCGGGCAGGAACCAAAAAGGCAAAAATGCGAGTGAAAGACAGGCGCAAGTTGGTGACCACTTGTGATCTGACCTCCAAACTCTGAAGAGCTGACTTTCATTTCTTTTTTTTTTTTTTACACACAAATGTATACAGCATCCCACATAAAGCGAGAACATAGGGAAGGAGAGGGAGGGAGAGGAAAAAAAAACAATACATGAGCTCAGGATAAAATTACATTTGTACAAAAATAGATCCTTTGTAGGTGTCCTTTTAAAATCATTTTCCCAACACATTTTTAAAACATTTTCAAATGGACTTGCGTGATGAAACAGTGATTGTGCAGGGCTTGATGCTTCTGATATATATATTTTTTTCACTTTTTTTATTTTTTTTGAAGGCTAACTAATATTTCCTAAGACTTTTTGAGACAATGACTTTTTTTTGTTTGAACCAATCCACCAAGCTTTTGTGATTTGACCAATTATTTTTATTAAGATGTTAATTAAATTGCTTACATGATGTTAAGAGTATTTAGGAGCTGGTGCATGGTAAGATGGTCTCGCCTTCAGACTCCAGTTTGCTGGTAGAATTTTATTTATTTATTTTTTTGTACATTTTAATTAATTTTTTCTTGAAAAACAAATCTAGGCCAAACAATAAAATTCACAACAGATTCTGAAAACTTAGATCAGTTCTTATAAATATTTCCACAGTGCAATCAGGCCTGGCTTCAAAATTTGATTGAAAGTACTTTTGTGTCTCCCTCTGCTAAAAGTGATGGGGAACACTGAAGGAAACCAATTCATTTATATATATTTATAAATATACACACATATACATATAGACAAAATATAGCTTTATGGTATATATAAAGCATTTCATTATGCATTCATTCTATCTATGTGATTATTTCTAGATTAGCGCAAAGGACACATCTCTGTAAGATTCCTGCAGGATAGTTAACTTTTTTTCTTTGTTAGTGATCTTCATTGCATATGGCTTTAAATTACCTGTGGTCTTGAAACTCAACAGTAAACCTGATTAATCTAACAAAAGGAGCAATGACAAAACAAAAACGAAAATGACGGTGGAGATGATCTGGAAACATGACAGTTAAAAGAAAAGAAAAAAAAAAAAAAAAAGGAGCTGTTGTTTTTTTAAGAGAGCACCACTGCACAAAATCTGATCTGAGGTCGACACTCACAAAAGTAAAACACATCTTCCTCCACAAGAAGCCAAACTGCTGGTAACGTGTGTGTGTGTGTGTGTGTGTGTGTGATGTCTTTTCAGAAAGTTGAAATACTTAGTAGATCTGACTGATAAGACAAAAATGAGGATGGTCTCTTTGCGGCAAGGCTTGTGACAACCAGAGCCGACCTTAGACAAATCCACTTGATATATCTACAGTACAACAGATCCTTCAGCCAGTTCAATAGACTGTCTACATGCTGTTTTTTTTTCTTCTTAATTCTGCAGCTGTTACACCTAATGAAATCTCCCTCACTTCCATATACTGACTAACAAAAATGTCAGTATGTCCTGAATTATTGCCTATTGCTGGTAAGTGAACAGTTTTGTCCAAAAGTGCCATTTGTTCTCTCCAATCACATATTTGTACACAATTCAAGTTCAATTGTTTTTAACCAAGCACCGAACTGCTCCATGTCCTCCACTAGGGGGTAGTCAAAGTTCTGCCTCTAATACATTACATTTTTTCTATTTCATGCTGGTCTCCATACTCTTAAAAAAAACTTTTTTTTCTTTTTCTGTATAGCTGGACAGCGTAACAAATGAGGAGTGGCCGGCCCTAGATGCAAAGACCCGTGTTTCAAAGTCACTGTGTGTGTGTGTGGATGTGTGTGTGTGGTTGGGGCCGAGGCACATGGAAAATCCAGCACATTCGGTAGCCTTCTTGAGACCAGGCTTTTTCAGCCATGTCATTTGAAAGATGAGGGAACAGAAACATAGAAAACAAAGATGGCGCCCTCACAATGGACAATCTTTGGGAAATGCAAGATGCATAGTTGTACAGCAGCAGAACAGAGAAGAATAAGACAACATTAAAAACAATGGGAAACAAAAACAAAACAAATATGGGAGTATGGCCATGATGCTCAAACTGATCCTTGTATGGAAACATTACATGACACAGAAAAAAAATCTCTCTTCTACAACAACACTGCTTTTGTCTGGAGAAGTGCACCCTGGGTAATGAACATGTTCTAATCGTGGACCAGTGTCCTAACACCACTGAGCCCCGATCGATCAGCCTTGCCATGGTCACCTCCCGATCGACTAGCCTTGCCATGGTCACCTCCCGAAAGGCGAGCTGGCCACTCTGACAACATTTGGCTAAGTGCTTAAGACACTGGAGAGGATCGCCCAGTGAAGGCCATGAGGGTATCTGAGCAGAGAAGCAAACACACGACTTAGCATCCGAACACACTTAAGTTAGCGCTCTTCTGCCACGTGCTGAATAAAATCACCAATCCTCCAACTATCACTGGGGCGACCGACCAATGAACCAGTGGTGTGAGGGTGAGGATGGGCAGGAGACATTGAGAAAGAAGACGCCAATGACGCAAGGCTCATTATCAGATGGAGGGAGGCAAATGGAGGTCAAGAAATTGCACATTGGTAGGTGTAATCAAAAATCAAACAAACAAAATGAACGAATAGAATGAAAACTGAATCAATACTGAGAATGGTGGTGGTGGTGGTCAGACTGCACAGGTAAATAAGGTTCATCTAAAGCTAGATTTGCGCTGCATCTGCAGACTGCTTTGATTGTTGGATTGAGGTGAATGTACCTTAAACCACTGAAGGTGGCGCAAATGTTTGTGTGTGTGTGTGCGTGTGGGCGAGACACAGGGCGGATCAAAGGCTGGGCAACATCATGTGACGGGACCCTTGCTCACAGTGAGTAAACACTGAATACTCATGAGAATAATTTCATTTCTTGCAGTGACATCAGGTCAATCTAATAGCTTGCACATACTCAAACCTGTCATATAGATTTCCCTCCAAAATGTACCCAATCACTTCAAACATCCTGAGAAACTCTGAAGAATACATTACACTTGGATTAGATTCCTGTCACGGATTTCATGTAGATGAGAATCAGGTTGTTATCATAACAGGTTTTTTAACATCGTTCAGGATACTTTAAAAGCTCAGCTCACAGTTCTGTGCATACTGATCAGTTGAGGTGTGGCATTTTATGCATACTATGCATACTGTACTGGGATCAGTTGAGAAGGGACGTTCTCCTGATTGAGGCTGGGGTGTGGACTAGAAGAGCTTGTTCCCTGATCAGACCTCCTGCTCATGGTCTGCATCAGCACCCGTCTAGACTGACACTCCTAAAAAAGATGTTATGTTGGATGCGTACGTGTGTGTGTGTGTGTGTGTGTGTGTGTGTGTGTATGTGTATGTAAAAATTCACAGTGTCACCCAGTGGTAGGCAGTCTTATCCATTGAGCGCTAGTGTATGTGTTTTTGTATGTGTGTGTGTTTGTGTGTGCGTGTGTCTTTGTTTGCTACTCTGCACTAAAAGTAATCAGGAGAATACCAGTCAGTCATCTTCTGACATGAATCTTGTCAGCCGTGATTAGATGGCTGCTTGGGCAGTTCTCCTTGAAGAAAGGCGTGCAAACGTACACTAAGGAGCTCAGTGGACACTGTAGCGGCCCCTAGCTTCACCTCTCATCCTCCCTCCCACTGTGGGTTTTCAGTCAGGTGAACCTGCCAACACTGAGTCCCCTCACCCTCCAAAGTCTCTCTGGAGATCTCACAATTGAAAATTAGACTGTTAAAACAATAACAATATTAAGACACACAATCTCTGTTTCTTTTTCTTCTCCGTCCTTGTTCGGTTCTCGTCATTGAAAGAAAGAACTGCACTGTGACCACGAAAGGTGGTCATGAATCACAACATGTGACCTTGACAGAGAGAAAGGTAATAGTGCAGGTTCCTGAAAACCAGGCAGGAATATAGAGGATCACTGAAAGGCTATTTTGCACCGATGCTGTTGTCGCATGTAGCACGTCTTCAGGGTCCTCGAAGTCTCTCTCACCTCCACTCCAAGCTGCTGTCAAGCGACCCGAAATGTGTAGTTCCTCAACGCAAAATCAAAACACGCACACGCACAGGCTATGCTTCCTATTACCCGACTTCCAGGTTATGACATCGTTGACATCTTACGTCATCCTTGCTTTAAGGAGGGGGAAAGGAATTTTTTTTTTTCTAAAAAAAAAACAAAAAACAAAACACATGCATGTGTCTTTTATGTCTCTCATCTGTGAAGTACATGGTTGTCTCGCTCTGTTGATTCTTAAAATGTTCTTTTTGAGTTATATAGACATTTTCATTTACATATATCACTTTTTGTACAAGGTATAAAACAGACCCTTTGATGTTTTTTTTTTTCTTTTTTCTTCTTTAAAACCAGAACAGAGAGAGGGACCGTCTGTCTGACAAACACCGCCCCTCTCCCCTTTCCTTCTCAAGCTCCCTCTGTCTGTCTCAGTGTTCACTGGCGGCATATGGTCAGTCTTTCTCTCTCTAGGCGGGACAGAGGAGGGACAGGGCGGAGGGGGGTGGTGGGGGCGGTGGTTGGGGCAGTGGGCTTATTTGTTTTTGTTTTTTTTTCTTTTTATGTTGTTTTCTGTGGTAAGAGGTTTTGAAAGCGGCGAGGTCAAAGGTCATTATGTCATTTGGTGTGGTGCCTCCAGCATCTCCATGAGGAAGGTGTCGATGGGCGTATCGCCAATGAGCTTGAAGAAGAAAAGGTGCTCCAGACACTTGAGGCCAATGGAACGCAGAGCAGGCAGACGCAGGAGCAGTTTAGCGAACCTGAAACACACACAGAGGTTTAAGGAAATACATACACAAGAACATACAGACACACATAAACACACAAGCACATAAACATACACAATCACACGAACACATAGAGACCCAAAGATAAATAGTACATACAGAACAGAACAAAAAAAGGGAGGGAGTTTCTCCCTTAATGAACTGCCGTCAGAAGTGCACATGTATAAAAAGATGGGGTAATTAATTGGGTTTGTTCAGATGTTTGTGTCCCAATTATAACTACACCATCAATGCTCTCAAAAAGTTGAGAGGGAATTAAATTTGCGTGAAGCCCTTGAAATGCAAACAACCCCCCCGCCCCATTTCCTGCTAACTCAACATTTCAGCTGCCTCACTCACACAGTGAGTTTGTAAAGTAATTGTGAAGAAAGTTCTAGGCTCAAAAATGGGCTTCCACTCTCTTAGGACCGGAGGTGAATTGAGCGGTTTGCAATGTGTTGCATTACAACTTATTGCAATGAAGGATTCTAAGGATTCTAATTTGATTTACTTTCCCCCTTCTCTCTGCTTCACAGCTATCATGGTCATGCTGAAGACTTAACCAGATGTCACATTTGGTATTTCTAATGTAGTTACCACCCATGTACACCAAATGACTCAACACCATTGATAAAAACACTCTGTTCCATCCAGCAGTTACAAGCTTTCACCACCAGGAGGCAGCGATTTGCGCTTCTGTGGAAAAGGTCGGAGGGACAACCTACCTTCCAGGCTGCTCTGGGTACTTCTGCTTGCAGTAGGCCTCCAGGGAAGCGTAGACCTTCTCCCGGAGAGCCTCCACCTCACTAGGGTTCGACAGTCCTTTGGAGTCTGTGAGGACACAGAGAAATAAACACTATCGGTTAGTTTCAAAGTCAGGACAGATCCTCCCAACAGCTGACTCACTCACAGCATAAAATGCAAGATTTATGAGGCCAGTTTCTCAGAGGCTCTGAAAAAAAGAGTGTGTGTGTACACCAGGTGCTGGGTAATTTCTTATGATGATGATCATCATCATTTCCTTGAAGCCAATTTGCATGTGTCTAAATAAAAAAAAAAGTTTATTTGAGGATGGTCTATGAGAGTCCAGCAGTAGTGTGGCTGATTTCAGCTTTCTAAAGGGTCTCTGTGGTAATAAGAGGTTTGACAAAATGACATTTCTGCGGCTGATCTAGTAAATAAACGGTAGGACCCAGGGTGAATCAGGGAGGTAGCAGAGAGAAGCAGATGTCTCATACAGGTCTTAAAGAGACTTTAAGATGACATCTGTTGCGATCATTAAGAAAGAGAACACTATTTGCCGCTGTGCTTCTCTGTCATTGAGTGTTCTCCCTCTCCCTCTCTCTCTCTGTCTCTCTCTCTCTGTTCTGTTGTGTGCGTGTGAGACAGCCTGGCAACATAAAACAGCTCTGGACAGCTCTGTGAACCCCCAGGCAAGGACCTGCATTGGGAAGATCACAGAGCATAAACTAAATGAGCCCAAATGGAACACACACACACACACACACACACACAGACACACACACAAACATACACACACATCTAAGCTTCCTCTCACACTGCATAAACACAGACCGTTACCACAGTGCTATCAATCACAAATTCCACTATGCCCCGATGTGCTGGTGGAGGACGAAGGTGGCATCACTAACCCTGTTACAGTAATGGCCAACACAGGACTCTGCATCTGCTAGCGACAGACGCTAGCAAAGCTGTAGACCCATGAGCCATAGATCTATTGACTCTATAGAATTGTTTCGTGAATAAGTGATTATACACACACACCAGAGCAGAAAAGAAAAAAGAGGGATCGTAGATGGAGAGAATATGTGGCTGGACATTAGAATACACATTTTTGAGTTAAAGAGAAAAAAAAGAGTTTTAGAGCTACCAGCTCAACTCACTGAGGTGGGTTTGGAGGAGGAGACAATGAAAGACAAACTGCTTGCTGTTTTTGGAGAGAGTGATTGCTCCTGGCTATGGATTGTGCTTAGACGTGATATAATGTGAGCATTTGTCTTGGTTAACATCTGAAAATGTGGACACGGGTACTTGTAGATATCTAAGGGCAACTTTAGCTGATGGATGACTTATCTACCCCCACCCTCATTTGTGTGTGTGTGTGTGTGAGTGTGTGTGTGTGTGTGTGTAAGACATCTCTTTATTGCTCCTCCACCTCAATCAGCCCCACTGGTGCAATTCTGTGAGGGCTCTTAATTAGGAAAATGGATGCTAATTGTGTCTGTGTGTTGGTGGAAAGAGAGTGGAAGTGTATGTGTTTGTGTGTGTATGTGTATGTCTATGTGTGTATGTGTGTGTGTGTGTGTGTGTGTGTGTGTGTGTGCGTTTCAGGAAAACAAGTCCCTTTGGTGTTGTTTGTGGGACCCTTGCTCATTAAGCATCAAAGTCGTGTTCAATGCCAGTGAGAAGAGTACAAGCACGCTAACAACATTAACCCTGCCCACTGCCCATACAGCTGAACAGTATACCCGGCTTCCTCCAACGCACACACACACATACACACACACACACACACACACACAAACTGATTATTATGATGATCTCTTCTAATTATCTTTGGTTGTATCTAAAAGCTGCTAAATCTTTGTTCATCATATATTCGTTTATCCCTTGTTTATCACACCAAACTCTATGTGCCTGTAGGCTACAAATATTTGTGTGTGTGTGTGTGTGTGTGTGTGTGTGTGTGTGTGTGTGTGTGTGTGTACATGTGTGTATGTGTGTGTGTGTTTGTGTATTACCTGGGTTAAAAAGGACAATGGCCCGTAGGCATCCCAGCTCAGTCTTGTCCATCTGCATGTCCCGCATCTTGGAGACCAGCTCTGTCAGCACCCTGTGGAGTTGGAGGAGGAAAACCAGTGAAATAAAAAAAAAGGACAGAAAAAAAAAAAACAGAGAAACGATGACAGAACAACTTCGGATTTCATTACATCAAAAAACCTGTGATGTCTTCCTAGTATCTCTATCCAAACCACACAAAACAGCTCCCAACCAGCTAACAGGGTCAAAGCAACTCTGTGACCTGACACAGCAGTCAGCTTGTACACTAGTATAGTCCTCTTAAAGCACGATCAGGAAATAAATAAATAACTAAATACAGCACCAAACTCCTAAAAGTGAGTCCAAAGGGCCCCTGGGCTAAATGTGATTCCCCCATGAGAGTATCACCACGCCACCACTTACAATCCGAGCCAGACGAGTGTTACACTTAAACATTCTTGAGTCCTGTATATATAGGACGTGGCTGAATGCCCATCTATGCATTAGCCTCTGCTATCTTTTCCCATCTGCCTTGATTTAGGTTGACGCAACTTGACTTCACAAACAGAGCACTGTGGTCTGGGGTGGTCTGCTGGATGGAGGGAGGGGGCGGGGGGGTGTTACTGGTGCAGTGTGACGTGGTGGTCGTTAGACTGACATTGTTACATCTTAGAAGGAAAAGAACATCCCTGCTGACATCCATTAAGACAGGGGCATTAGGAGGAATGGGGGGAAAGGGGAAAAGAAGCAAAAAAAAGGAAGGAGTGATGATGAAAAGAGGCTGATTGTGCCTCTTAACTGAGTCTTAATTGAATCTGCCCTTTTGAACAATGGAGATGGGAAATGTGTGCCTGTGAGTGTGTACATGTGTGTGTGTTTCTGTGTGTGTGTGTGTGTGCCTGTGTGTGTGTGTGCCAGTGTGTGTGTGTAGATGGACATGTGCGTGTGCGCCTGTGTGTGTACATGTGTGTGTGTGTGTGTGTGTGTGTGTGTGTGTATGTGTGCATGTATGGATCTATGTGTGTGTTTGTGAGTGTGCGCGTGTATGTGTGTGTGCGTGCGTGCAAGTATGGGTGTGTCTGTGAGTGTGTGTGCGTATGTGTGTGTGTGTGCGCGTGTGCATGTGTGTGAGTGTTCCTTCGTGTTACAGTGGGCTCGCGCAGAGCAGCATATAAAAGCAGTGTAATCAGGCCTCTGCATCTCCTCTCATCTTTACTATCCCTCTGCTCCCTCTCCTTTTACTCTCCTTTCTTCTCTCCCTCCCTTTCTCTCCTTCCCTCTCCTCCTTCTTCCCTTTTCTTCCCTTTCTTCTCCTTTGGGTTCAAAGCAATGCAATAGCCACCATGGAGCGGCCAAGGAGCAGCTCTCTCTCTCTCTCTCTCTCTCCCCACTCTCTCTCTCTCTCTCTCTCTCTCTCTCTCTCTCTATCTCTCCCTCTCCCTCACCATCCTACTAGGCATACTATTCAGGGAAAATAAAAGACAGAAAGAGCTCCAGAAAGAATGAAAAAGGAGAGGGGAGGAGGCAGTGAAGGAGTGGAGGAAAGTGAAGAAATCAGAGAAGGGTACAACAAGAGCAGGGAGGGAAGAAGAGAAGAGAAAACAAGAGGAGAACAGAAAAGAAGCAGATAAGATCAAGAACGAGTGGGTACTTTAAATCAGAAAATTCTGAAGAAAGAGTCGGCCTGGCTTGAAGCTCCTTCACTGACATACACTTGATCAGTGTTCACTTTCACCATTTTTTGTTGTTGCTCAACTCGTCCTCTCCAAGCTGTTTCCCATGACAGTGTGGCTAACAGTGAGCTATTCCACATGTACAGTGGATTGGTCAAGATGACGACCAACAACTGACAGCCCCATTCAAGCTAACGAGGATGCAGGTATTGATTTGGGATAATTCAGCTGGACACAAAGCACTTCTTCACGTATTACCCTTCGGCATGCTATAGACACACACACACACATGGGTTGATGGACCAATAGGTTTGGAAGAGGAAAAATTGTCCTAACACCTCAAATGACCACACAATTGGGAGACAGAATGTTGACATCAAGGAAGAGGGAACGACAACCCCTTTGACCCCCAAAATATGACATCATTATAAACTTGGCTGACTAGTGAAAGGGCTGTCATTTCTTCCACCTTGACGCTCAGGCAGGTCACTGCAGATGACTTTATAGGCCATGATGTCATCAGACATGACACATAATGGAGGAGATGGGTTTCCTAGGAGTGTCCACTGTCCCAGTGGACCTTTGTGGTCACATGACCCTGTGACCTAATCTTCACATACATCTTTCATTCCTATAAGAGATAATCAATAACTCTGAGTAATAACTCTGTTTGGTCTCTCTCTCTCTCTCCTCCATCTCCTCTTTCTCTCATCTCTTTCTCTCTCTGTCCGTGTCCTATATACCTCCTTCACTCTGTCCATTTTTTCCTTCCCTGAGGCAGAAACGTCAAGATACTCTGTTCGGTTCTGTCATGAAAATTCAGACGATTGGACATTTCTGTCTGCAGAGCAAATTCGAATACATGACTTGCATCATCAAAAAATGAAACCAGGATGAAAAAAGGGGAAAGGATTGAGAAGCTAATGCTCCTCTCTGCAGTATCGTTCCTCAGACAAAAATCTAAAGTGACCAAGCACACACACAGACACACACACACACACAGTAAGCATTAACACCTAGGATTGCATGCCCTCTAAAGTAAGCAACTTTTGGAAAGTCACAACATGAACTGCTTTACAATTATGCAACGCCTCTAAGCCCCAAACCTACAGTATATCAACAGCACGTTTCATAAGTTATTCTGTCCTAGCTTGTGTCACTTTGATCCCTCAAAGCTGTTGATCTCTGTCTCAAACCATTTAACTTCAAGTCTGGTTGGTGGCTGAAAGGTTGAAAGCTGAGAGGGACAAGGTGACAAACCTGTCAAAGATGGCGCCCACCCCGGCACTGTGGGCGCTGTTGCGGTGCACGTGGAGCCCCGTGGCCAGCAGGATGCCGTCCTTGACCGCGATGGAACGGTGCGAGAAGGAGGCGATCAGGAGCTCGTTCCAGCCTGCCAAGAAGACACGCACACACACACACACACACTTGTAAGCATGTATGCTTACACATAAAAAATTCAAAACCCACAAATACATACTACAGATATAGTCCACAACATATTCAGGGCATGTTAGTTGCATACACACACACACACACACACACACACATTAGCAAGCAAACACATATTACAATCATACTCACATCCACTCACCAACAAGAGCACACACTAGGTTCACTTGACAAAAACACACTTCAAAATATCCACCTCAAAAGCCAGCTTATAAGCTAGGCATTCAGCACAGGTAATTTTGACGGTATTTGGCAGCAGCGTGGAGAGTGATGCTATCTCCACCAGCATCCAGTCCAGCTGGAGCATCTGAGCTGCGCGCTGCTCTGGGTGAGTGCCCAATAGGAAACACACTCTTTATCGCTCCTCTCTTCTTCCATCCACCTCATCCCCCCCCTCCTCCTCTCTCTCTAATAATCTCTGCCATGAAACTGGGAACTTTCCCAAACAGGGTGGGGAGTGCAAATTGATCCCTGATGTTTCCTGATGCCTGAGAGGGCACAGGTGAACTGAATGCTCCACAAGTGAGAGCTGTGAGTGGTACACTGCACAACAGGAAGAAAACACACTCACTCACACACTTTCTTGCAGATAGTACATGTCTGTGCATGTTTCTGTCAACAAATTATACTGTGTTTGGAGGCCCAACTTAAACAAGATTCGAACATCCAGAATATATTTGTTGTTATTACACCAAACAGAATTTATTGGGATTTTGAGGCAAAATTCATGAATCAAAAATAAAGGTAAACCTCAAATTGAATTTCAAAGTATAAGGTCTAACTGGTTAGAGCGACTGACAAGGCTCCTTTAACTGATCTGCCTAGCAACTAACCTGCAAGCCCCTCCACCCCTTAGGCCTTCACCCCTCTCCCCTCCTCAGCAAACCCCCCCCACAACTACACCACCACCACCACCACCACCACCACCACTACACTCCCTAGAGGACTACTGGGTGGGAGAGGCTGAGGCGTCCGCTTTCATCTGTGAGACAGCACAGCTCCACAGGTTATTTATAGAAAGCTCCAGAGCTTTGGAGGAGACCTTCTCCCTCTCTCATTCTCTCTCTCACTCTCTCTCAGTCCCTTTCTCTCTCTCTCTCTCTCTCTCTGTCTCTTTCTCTCCATCTCCTACAAAACCTCTCTGCTCTCCTCCATCAGCTGAAATGTGTTCTGCAGTGGAGCAAATTGACTCAACATTTGTGATGCAGGCTGTGCTTGCAAGCGGTTGCACTAAATGAAATCTAATGAGCAGTCATGCATGCCCAGCTCATAGAACTAAATTTAATGTAGAGAGGAGAGGCTTCTTTTAAAAACAATAGTCTTGAAACACTCAAGCCTGGCTTCTGAGCCATCATCACAACATCCTAGATGCATAGTCAGAACACCACCCATTTCTGACCTCTCGTAACACAGAACATTTGAACATTTCCAGTTAAAAATACAAACATACACACATACTCTCACTCTCATACAGACAGGCAAATACATTCACACACACACACTCACACACACACAGACAAACATGCTGACAGACAGGCCAACAGACGGTGGGGACATGCACCCACCTGCTCTCAGCAGGATGACCTGGTCGTCGAGTGGCAGCTCGGAGAAGTGGGGGATTCTCTTGGCCCACTCCACCAGGGTGAACAGCTGCTTGTCCGCTGCCTGGCAGATGTTTGTCACGGGGTCGTTGGGCTGGCCGGGGGGAGAGAAGGACAGACTGTCAGCCGGGCGAGCACAGAGACTTCAAAGGGAGCTCATGTGTTAAATCATCACACTCGTCATTACGACTATAACCACTGGCTTGATGAGCATCATCAGCACATCTAATAGTCCAAACACAAACACCATTAGAGGGATTTCATGCTGAAATATGGTAGAATCTAATAGAATATTCTCAATTATTTTGCTATTAGAGTTTCTAGTGTCATATTGTCTGTTAATATATTCATTGTCTTCATCATGATTTTCCCATTTCCTTTCAGTGTCTTGTCCTTCTACTTCAGAAATGAACTGTGGTAATACACACACACACACACACACATACACACATATACACATGTCAGAGCCCTGCAGACACAGCTGGAGCTAGGAACTGAGGCGGAACGTTGGCGTAGTGACATAGCACTCTACTCCAGTACTTCCTCACCCCTGACTGCGTGTGTGACAGCTCTGTGAGACTGTATCTGTCAGGTGTGTGCATTTGTGTGTGTGTATGTGTGTGTGTGTGTGTGTGTGTGTGTGTGTATGCAGCATGCAGCAGCTCTGTGAGTCTCCTTGGTGAGTGTCAGGTGTGTGTGTTGTACAAATGTATCTTTCTTTTCCTTTTTCCTGTGATTAAGTATCTTCACTGAATCATGGGGTGTGTTTTTGAAACTGTGTGTGTGTGTGTGTGTGTGTGTGTGTGATTTCAGTTGGCCTTGAGGCACACACACACACACACACACACACACACACACAGACAAAATCCAATTGAGTAATTGCCCCCACCCAGGCAGCGTAGGAGAGGAGAGGAGAGGCAAAACAAACAGCCCCTCCATCACGCGGTGAAACAGGAAGTGCCCATAGCGAGGCAGTGAGGGTGAGCAATGAGCTTACAGCCCCAACTCTTCCTACTGGAAACCCACAGAGACACAAGAGGCCTTTGACACAGACCTCCATTCCCACACACCCACCTCCAAAATAAGCCTTCATGCAATGAAGCAGAGTCACTTTTTTCCACTGTACTTGCAGTAGCAGTAGTCACACAACAATCCCAGTTGGCCAGAGCTGACCACTGTCCGAGCGAATGCACACACTCACCCACACACACACACACACAACACACACACACACACACAATGATTCAGGAAAAGGTAATTGAGAGTCATTTGTCATTCAGGCAGACCAATGACTGACATGCCAATATTAAATAAACTTGCAAAGCTTGCAGTGCTGTGGTGTGTGGTTTACAGTGCTGTGGTGCGATGAACTTGCAATGCTGCCGGGCCCCCTGAACAGCAATTTGGGGAAACAAAGTAAAAGTTCAACTTAAATTTAACTTTTGCAGCACAGTCAAATGTTAGCTTAGATCACATTCTCAGTCACATACAAGATGAAAGAGTGAAAGGAGGGAAAAAATGGGCGCACAAAGAGAGACAGAGGGAAAGAGAGTGAAAGAGAGAGAGAGGGGCAGTGGTAGAGGTATAGACACACAATCACAAACTCTGAGAGACAGAGAGGAAATGTGAAAGCAATAGAGAGAGTGTGCGCTGTGCCGATCGCCTCTCTCATGCTGTGTGTCGAGCTCTGAACATCATTTTATTTTTGTTAGCTAACCATACGAAACCAATCTGTTTGTCTCCTCTTTCATGCTCCCTCAAAGGCCCCATTTAAGCCTTTGGTGGGAGTCCATCTAAGACAGTGAGCCAGAGGTGATGGAGGGGGGGTGTGGAGGGGGTTATGGGGGGGGAGGGGGGGGGGTTGAGGTGGTAGTGGTGGTGGTGGTGGGGTGCTGGAATGGGAAGCCTGCGGTTTAGCCCTTTCCTGCCCAAGCCGCTCATCACTATTCAGGACTGTGCGGAGATCATCAAAGAGATGGGAAGAGAGAGAGAAAGAGAGAGAGGGAAAGAGGGAGTGAGGGAGAGAGGGAGAAGCAAACGAGGGGAATGAAAAACGAATGGTGATGATGCGTGCCGCCGCAATGAGGCGAGGAGAGGAAAAAGGGGCGAACAGAGGAGGAGGAAGATGTAACGTTTTTTTTTTTTTTTTCTTTCTGAAGATGAAAGAAAGTCAACGATCACAGAGTGAGAAGGAGAGAGAGAGAGAGAATGAGAAAGGGAGAGAGGGAAAGAGATGAGAGAGAGGAGAGAAAGGAGAGTATAGAAGAGAAAAAGAGAGACAACCAGATAGAGAGAGAGAAAGAGAGAGAGAGAGAGAAAGACTCCATGAATAATTGGATGAGAGTTAAAAGAAAGTGTGAAGAGAAGTAAGTGGAGCACATTCATGGAGCCGGTGCTTCTCCGGCTCCCCCAGGACACCTGACAAGTCATGGCCACCTCTCAGCTCGCAGACAGCCTAGCCAGCCAGACGGCTCTACCACTCCACCTTGCTGTAAGCAATTCCATGTTCTTTGGCTCACTCAAGGATACATACTATTACAGGCCAAAGGAGAGTGTTCAGAATTTCGGTCTTTTCATGGCTTGTGTTAGAACAGGCGACGTGGGACAGAGAAATGTCCATCATAAACAGTGTGTTATGGAGGATGCAGAGGGAACGTGGGTCACAACAAGTGACCTTCTAGTTCTTTCCGTGAAGAGATTACTTTTCAGGCCTGAATAAATGTGGCATGTCCATCAAAGGTAGCTCGTGTCACAAGAAGGGCAGAATGTATGGTTCTCAATAAAGAGTTGTCACAGTTCTGGGAACAGTTTGAGATGGAGTTTGGATAGGAGAGAGAGAGGACGTGGTGCGCCGGGACCAGCTTACTGACGAAAAAAGAAAGGGATCAGAGGATGGGGAAGGAATACAGTACAGCGGAACGCGTCGGCAACAGGGGGATACGTTTCCGTGCGTGAACGAGCTCGCCCCATCCTTCAAGAGTTTGAAGCTCTCCATCTGTGAGCCCACACCAAAATAACTCCAACGTCAGCAGCCGAGGGTCTTTTTTTGTTTCATTTTTTCACCAAAACTTTACTTTCCCTTCTTTCTTCACTCCATCTTCCCCGCCCTCCCAAAAAACACCCTCCACACTTTCCAACCACCCCCCAACACACACACACACACACACACACAGTCACAAGGGTGGTGAAAATCCTGGATGATCCAGATGATATAAAAAGAAAAGTCTGCCAAGACCGACTCTTTCCCCCACGAGACGGGGCAAATCTCATCTCGCTCCTCTCCACTTCACAGGGGCCTAAGCGCCCCGTTTGAAAGTCGACGGGTGCAGACGCGGGGGAGGATCAAAACTCGTGCGCCACTGCAATACCAAACAGGCCAGCCAGCCAGCCAGCCAGGCAGCCAGGCAGCCAGGCCCTACAAGCTCCCTACTTCTCCACATCTGACGGTGGCAGTTTGTTATTTTTCCCCCTCTCTTCTCTTTCTTCCTTTTCTCTCTTTGACTTTCTAAAGGAAAGCTGCGAGAGAGAGATGCATCTGCGCATTGGCACACCTTATGAATATTTCCAAACCTAATCGGAATGGATGGTGGTGGTGGTTGTGGTGTGTGTATGTGTGTGCATGTGTGTGTGTGTGTGTGTGTGTGTATGTGTGTGTGAGGCAAGTGAATCAGGAGGCAGAGAGGGACCAGTGACACTTGATGTTGTGTTTCCTCTTCCCTTAACCACATACACAAACAAACACATTGTTAATTCACAAAGATGGCAAAACTAGGTGGGGTTAGGTGAAACGCAGGCCCTTTCTCCCCCCATAAAAATCTCCCCCCTCTCAAGAATACAACTCCCAGAGTCCTTGTCAAACACGCCGGGACTCATGAATGATGCATGGGTATGGTTAGCGATTGTTCCAGCACCTGACCTCCTTTTCACTCCACTCAGCCTCAAACTACACAGGCTAAGCAACAAGACGCTAACAGTCTGTCAAGCAGCCATCACCACGCACATACACAGACACCCACAAATACACACACACACACACACACACACATACAGCCATCCGCTTGGGCTTACAGTAGCACAACAGCCATCTCAATTTCTAAAGCTAAACTAGAAGCACTCGTCCTTGATTAGAGGGAGCGCATTTGACAGAGGAGAGAAAACGAAATGTTGCGTGTGGTTTCGGCATGCAGATGCCATGGCTCTTCTTGCATCAATCCAGGGGAGGAGAGAAAGGCCTGTGTGTGTAGCCTGCTAGAGCAGAGCGTGTTGGCAGATAAGCAGAGTGATTAGCGAGTGAGAGAGAGAGAAAGTTCTCACACATTCTCACGGAAGGACTCATGGATAGATAGGGATTGAGAGGAAGCGAGAGAAAAAGAAAGAGAGACATAGAGAGAGAGGGGGGGGAAGACAGAGAGAGAAGGAGAGAGAGAGAAGCCCCTCTTTTGGGGATTTGGGGGAAAGGGTACAATGGTATACACATGTGAAATGTTTTAAAGGGGATTGTGTGTGTGTGTGTGTGTGTGTTGGGGGGGTTGGTTGTTGGCTGAGTTGCATGATCCAGTTCATCTCCGCACAGCACGACAACTGTTTTTGTTTTTCCCGGATCTTGGTGGTCGCCGTGGATGCGTCTCCACCCGTGGCTCTCGCGGAAACGCCGTGCCCGTGTGTTCTGTCCCATGAAATTTTGATCACTCGCCGAGAGGAGCCTGGCGACGGCTGAATTTTTCATGTTAAACCCCCGACACACACACACAAACACACGCACACACACACACACACACACACACACACACAAACACACCACCTCCCCCATCAAAGCTTTCAGAAAGCACACGATTGTAGCGTGCCAACGACAAAGAGAGGACAGTCTTTTGGTGTTCACCGCAAGTCAAATACAGAGATTGGAACCCTGTTTGGCCCCTTTATTCAACTTTCTTTCGAAATAAAAAAGGATAGCAGAACACAATGACCGTGACCCCAAAACACACACACACACACACACACACACACACAAGTGTGAGTTACTGCAGACTGTACTGGATGAGCGCGGAGACCGTGAGTTGAACTGAGGCCCTGTCCAATTAAAACAGCTTGTACCCAGATTGTTTCTCAGGCAGAATCAGTCTGTTACACAAACAAGGAGAGAGTGTGATCGAACGAGCGAGCGAGCGAGCGAAAGTGCGCCAGACAAACAACAGACACCAACAAGGGCAGAGACACGAACAGAGAGAACGCAGACACATGGAGAAAATGAGAGAGAGAGAGAATAAGTGTGTGTAAGAGAGAAGAGAGAGAGAGTAAGGGAGGAGGGGCAGGGAGGGATAGAGACATAAAGAGAGAGGGGAAAAAGTGCACCCCAGGCAGGCAAGGATGGGATAGCGGGGCCAATGATCGTGACAAGAGGGTCGAAAAACAAGAGTGTGTCTTTTATTCCCCTTCCTCCCCCTCCTCCTCCTCTTCCTCCGCCCAGTGCTCTCTGTGAGGGGGAGTCGTGTGGTTGTGTGCGCGCTGGCGTGTTACTAACGGCTGTTTAACTCCTGTTCTAGGTCAGCATGAGATAAACACGGCCCATTCAGCCAGAGCCGGGCGCTACCCCACCCCGATCCTCAGCACCAGCTCCACCCCCACCCCAAAACCACCCCCCTCTGTCCCAAACCCTTCACCAGCCGCCGGCTCGCCGGCCTGCCACCGGCACTCTGATTAATTATCACACGGGGCACTTGTTCCCAAAGCGGGCCAGACCAGGCGGGTTTTCAGGGGGGGGATGTTGAGAGGGAGAGTCAATGCTTTTGTCAAGCAGCCAAGAGGGTCCCGGACACGCAAGCACACACACACACACACACACACACACACACACACACACATAAACTCATATTCTCACACATTCTAATACACATAATCACATGCACAAGCACACACACACACACACACACACACACACACACACCGAGAGCAAGTGCCCATTCCAGCTCTCCATTTCTCATGATTTTTAATCCTTTAAACATCAGCCTTTAATCAGGATTTAAGCTTTAATGTCATTAAAGAGTTAGAGAGCAAGTGACACAGTGACAGGCTTTATTTGCACAGGAGTCCCGAACACTCCCTCCACACATCAACCAAATGACATTAGCACCACATTCATTCACCAGCAGAGCCCTAGAGATTTGTAAATCAATACTAACTCTACCGTGACCACCTGAAATGCCTTAACGAGATCGGCGAGAACCTAAAATCATCTAGAACTTTCATTCACTAGTAGAAACTTTCAGTCGATATGAGGGAACTCTACTGTGACCACCTGAAAAACCTTCAAGATAATGTAAAAGACTTTTAAGAACACAGCAAATACCCTCAGACGAAAATATAAAACAAAGAAACACAAAACAGCAAAAAGCACTGCAACAACAACAACAACAACAACATCAACAGAACTTCTTTTGGTGGTTTAGCAACGTGTGTGAAAGTTGGATTACTTTCTACTTTACTTTTCTACTGTCTACTTTAGGTGTCAGATTCTCCGCCACAGGACAGCTCACATGAATATATTTATGAGGGTGCCCAGTAGTGTGTGTCTGAACTGCATCTGTGAGACGGGAAAGTTTGTGCAGGTAGTAACATCCTAGAGGGGAATCCTCTTTATACATGCTACCTGTGTGTGCCTGTTGAACACGTCACCTATTAACATGCCAGCTACAAACACTGGCTAGCTGGTCGGGGGGCCAGGGATGGAAGGTGCTAGGGTCCAGGTGCTAGGGTGCTAGGTCCATGGGATGGAAGGTGCTAGGGTCCAGGTGCAGGGTGAGGGTTGGGATGGAAGGTGCGGGTCAGGTGCTAGGGGCTAGGGTCCATGGGATGGAAGGTGCTAGGGTCAGTGCAGGTGCTAGGGTCCATGGGATGGAAGGTGCTAGGGTCCAGGTGCTAGGGTGCTAGGGTCCAGGGATGGAAGGTGCTAGGGTCCAGCAGGTGGAGGTAACGGAAAGATCCCTTTCTTGTTTCTCTCTTTTATGCTTTACATACACATGTATTCACACACAGCTACTAACATGCACACACACACACAGACACACACACACACACCACACGCTCACACAAACACGTTCTTTCAAACATGCTCTTTATCTTCATACCTGCGCTTCGTGCCTCTCTCTCTCTCTCTCACCACATACCTTTTGTCAGGGGAAAGAAAGTCAGGCATCCCTCACCCAAACTGATTGGTGGAGATCTTACCAGAGGCACTTACATGGGGTATAAGGAACTTTACTGCGCTAAAAGATAACCACCTGATGTTATCAGAGCCCACTTAAACTGTACCACCACCATATTGCTCTCCCATCTGGTCAACATTAACAGGAAAACACCTGGTCAAGGCCTAACACTCACCGAGTTGGAGGGCATGCCGAGGTTGGTCTCGATGTAGGTCTCTGTCTTGGGCTCCACGGCCAGCTCAGCTTCCAGAATCTTCTCCACGGGCATGTCCTCATTGGCGTTGCTGGTGGACTCCACCTCGTTCTCCTTGCAGTCCTTAGCCCGCTGACGCTCCTCCTGGACGGCTGCATGTAACAACACTGGTTTCGGTCACTACTGCTGTTCACAGAGGCCCCGCTATGCACATACATGGCCACAAGGGGGCGCCTTCTCAGAGGCACCACTGCTAACCCCAACAAAACTGACTCAGGATAGGGGGATTGTTGCTTTTCCAAAAGTGCTTTGTCTACACTTGTCAAGACAAAACATATTTATTTCTGCCATGAAAGACATTCCATTTTCCCTCATTTTCCACTCTAGTCATAAGTTTGCGCTGAAGGAAGCTTAACTGTAAACAGAAATGCCTCAAACTATTTCCACTGAGATCAATGTTGTCACATTACAGTAAACTCAATGGATTGAGTTGAATCGGGAGACCCTTAGAAAACTAATCCCACTTAATCCTTGAAACAGGATGAAATGTACTTTATATTTGTTTTGTTTTTCTATTTTTTTGGTGGGGGTTGCTCTTGGGATGATAATCAGTGCACTCTGGTCTGTTTAGAACTCAACTGTTTGAACCTAAGTTGTAGTTTTATGACTTCACTAACTAGGCGGATTTGTGTTGTTTGAGAATTGTGCAGCGTCTGAAATCAAATGACAAGGGTAAGGATTAGGGATGTCTTGTTTGGGTTTACGTGCATGCATCTTTATGTGTGTGCATATTTGGGAGGGTGTGTGTGTGTTCGAGTGTGTGTGGGTGTGTGTGTTTGAATGTGTGTGTGTGTGTGTGTGTGTGTGTGCCTGTGATTGTGTGTGTAAAGGATTTGTTAATGGTGTTATACAGGAGTCGTGGTGGAAAAAGAGGCCCCTGCTGGATGAAAGACGGGAAGTGGTCAATGTGCTGAGTCGACAGCTGACCACACTCAGACCTACACACCACTAACCACACCTAAAGTCAAATAGTGTGTGTCTGTATGTAGGTGTGCATCTGTGTGTGTGTGTGTGTGTGTGTGTGTGTTTGTTTGGATATGGTGTGGACTGTTTATGTAGAGACTTTCATTTCTGTATGTATGGACAGTGTGGGTTATGACTGTGTCTGTGCGTGCTTGAATATTTCCTATAGAACTGTGAGCTTGGATATGTCAACGTGTGTTTATTTCCGGTGGATTTTTCCAGAGCTTCTCAAACTCACAACACACACACACACCACATAAAAACATCATCCCCTTTCTTCTATTGCGATTTCCTCACTGCTGAATCACACCCTTGGTTCCTGTGCCATTCTAGATTTGTGAATATGTGTGAGTTATTCTGTGTGTGTGTGTGTGTGTGTGTGTGTGTGACTGAGAGAAAGAAAGAGATTGCATGCTGAGTGAAGGGGGCTTCCTGAAGACCCCCACCCACCTCTCCTGCGCAGCAGTGAAAGTGCTGTCTGGTGTCGGGGTGTGCTTGTGTGTGTGTGTGTGTGTGTGTGTGTGTGTGTGTGTGTGTTGGGGGGTGGGGAGGGGGGTTGCTGCGGGTGGTGGTGGTGGCGGCGGGTTCTGGTGGTGGTGGGTGGCTGGGGGTCATCTCGAGGGTAGCATACTTCAGCCCCGAGTCAGGCAGAGGTGAGGGGCTCGGAAATCACGTTACGGCTGCCTCTCCCCAGCGCAGCCTGCCGAGCATAAATTCATTTAATCCCGCTTTTTTTCCTCCTCCTTCTCCTCTCCTCCTCCTCCTCCTCTCACTCTTTCTCTCTCTTCCTTCTCATTCTCTTTCTCTCTCTCTCTCTTTCTTTTTCTTTTTTTTCTGCCTTTCCTGCAGAATCACTCAGCGCTCCAGGCCTAAAACAGCACTGACTGTACCCCCACAACTGGAGCCCCCAACCCCTCTGCACCTCCCAGCCCAGACCCCCACCACCACCTCAATTCACCCCCACCTACACCTACACCCCCCTCTAGAGCCCAGGCTGGCCTAGCGCTACCCCTAGCCTAGCCTCCTCCTCAGCCGCAGGGTACAGGGGGGCTTATGAGCTGCTGGATGAGGTGAAAGCCAGTAAATGATAATATCCTCCAACACAGCCCCAGTCCCCTCTGGTATAAATACTGTGTGTCTGTGTGTGTCTGTGTGTGTGTGTGTGTGTGTGTGTGTGTGTGGGGGGGGGTGAGTTAGTGGGTGGGTAGGTGGCTAGGGGGATACAGGGGCCACTCACAGGTCAGGAGAGAAAGAGAGAGAAAGAGAGAGAGAGAGAGAGAAAGAAAGAAAGAAAAAGAGAGAAAGAATCTAGGTCTCCGCTCCTACTTCAGACTTGCTTATCTTGCATATCGTCTCTCTTGTCTCTTAGCTTTGCTATCTTACTGCCTTTCTTCCTGCCTCTGTCCTGGTCCCTTTTAACGAATAGAGTGAAGGCCTTCACACATCGGTTCCGACAGTATTGTGGAGCACTTCCAATTCGACAATTTCTTGTGCCTCCGCACACTGGCGGCACACAGCAGGCTGTGAACAAAGCATAGCAGCCTGTGGAATCGGCAATGGATTTTATCGAATGGCTTTGACAAAATAGACTCGGATCGTAATCAACAGGCGGCGGCACCGGCAGAGTTGGACGCAGGTGTGCGCGATTGTATTGAAAACAATGGAATAGAATGTTGGAAGCCCAGTGCTCCCCACTTTGACGGAGTCGGTGTTCGAAGGCCTTTAATGGCTGATGATGTCACAATGAGTGCTTATTGCTTGTTATTCTCCCCGCTGGAACAAAACCATTGATTTGTCTCTCTATGGTCCGACTGTACGCAGCGTGTTGTGCTACTAATGATGAACCAGGGAATTCATTCACTCCAGTCCTGCTATGGCTGACACAGAGCTGACAACGCTAGGGGCATATCTGTCTCGCCTCCGGGCCACATCTGGGCCAGGGTCGGCTGAGTTCAGGTAATGGGAAGCAACCTTTCAAAAACATAAGGATGCAGCTGGAGTGGGGGTGGTGATGGGGGTCTACCTCCTGGGAACCGCCAGACGGTGTGACACATTCACCCCTCCCATGGCTCCCAGGCATGGGATGCGCAATCTGGCCTAAAAATAATCCAGCCAATCAATATTTTAGAGCCATCGCCACCAGTGCCGCAGCTTCACTGGCACACATCAGAGAGAGAGAGAACAAGAGAGAGAGAGAAAGAGAGAGAGAGAGAGAGAGAGAGAGAGAGGAGAGCATCCTCGGCGGGCGTTCTCTTTCGAGGAAGCGTCAGTGGGGTGCTAAAAGTGCTAATGTCCCACTCGTCTGCAGCATGGATTGAGAATGCACTCTCTCTCTCTTTTCTCGCTCCTTCTCTCTCTCTCTCTTTTCTCTCCTTTCTCTCTCTCTGTCTCCTAGCCTCTCACTCTATTTCTCCCACTCTCCTAGAGTCTTCACAAAATCCTGCTTTGTGAGTAAGTGGAAAGGTCAGGGCATTTTGTGAATCTCTTCACTGCTCTTTGATATAAGGTCAATATCCCAAAGAGTTCCACACCAGTTTTAAAATGAACCATCCAAGCATAATTCCCCTGGGTTTTCAGTAGAGAGAAGTAGCAGCCTAGTAGTACTTTTTTCACTTGTCTTGTCTTCTACACTCTTTCATATGTCTCCGATTTTTCATTCTACTTTTACATGCTATATCCTTCTATTATGTTTCATTTCTTTCTCTTTCTCTTACTTTAGCCTGCAGAGATATATATCTATATCTCTCTCTCTATATATCTATATCTCTATCTACTATCTATATACTAAACTATACTTAACTACATTATACTATCTATATACTAAACTATACTTAACTCTATTATACTTAACTATACTATCCCCTACTACATCTAGATCACTTTTCTTGTGTGCTCTATCCTATTTCTGCAATCTGTCTCTTATCATCTGTCTCTCACTGTTTCATTAGGGTCACATCATCAGCCACTATCTGCAACACTCCAGCGACTTCCTTTCTCTCTCTCTATCTATTTTTTTTTTCAATCTCTCTGTGAAGCTCTCTCAGAAAAAGGGCGGGCACATGGTGCTAAATGGCCAAGATGATGAGCCTGAACCAGAGATAGCCTTAGTTCTGTACATTTTGTGTGTATGTGTGTGTGTGTTTGTGTGTGTGTGTGTTGGGTGGGGTGGAGGGGTTGTGTGCATGTGCATTTATGTGAACGTGTACAGTACGTGTTTTGCGCAAGAATTCTTGTGTTGATATGTGGAGGGAGTGAGTGAGTGTGTGTGTGTGTGTGTGTGTGTGTGTGTGTGTGGTACACGTCAGTCAGTAAAGATTTACTCTGTCCTCAACGTCATGTGCTGTACCTTCTCTCTTCATGCCCATGGCCAGGCACTTCTGGTAGCGGCAGTATTGGCAGCGGTTGCGCTGACGCTTGTCGATGGTGCAGTCTTTGTTGTCGCGGCACGTGTACGTCAGGTCCTTGCGCACAGTTCGCTTGAAGAAGCCTTTGCACCCCTCGCAGCTGTACACCCCGTAGTGTTTGCCTGCAGGCACCAGAGGAGTGTGAGTGAAGATCTTCAGAATACAACATAGACTTAGGTTATTATCGGGGTGTGTACGTGAAAATGGACAAGTGTGTGTGTGTGTGTGTGTGTGTGTACACATTAGTACTTCTGTGAAGGTGGTTGAAGTTGGATTGTGTGTGTTTTGAAACAAAAGGTGAGTACATTTTGTTTGTTTATGTGTGTGAATGTGTTTATATGCCTGCAGATGGCAAAGATGTACTTGATTGCATCATTTCTGTTGTCATGTGTATGTGCCTTTTTGTTTAATATATAGGGGTATACAGGTGTGGCACATAAATGCCTGGGGCCTGGTTTTGGTGTATATGTATGTCTGTCTAATAACTGCATGTATGGGTTAGACATGTGTGTGTGTGTGTTTGTGTGTGTGTGAGTCGCACCTGAAGAGCGGTCTCCGCAGATGGCACATATGTGTTTGGTCAGGGACAGGGGGTTGCTGGAGGGCTGTGCCGGCACCTTCATGACGCCGTTCAGGCCTACTGGAGGCTTGATGTCCTCTGAGCTGCTCACTGAGTTCATCGGGGAGTTCAGCTGCTTCACAAACACACACACACACACAGAGGGAAAAAAATAAATGGAGACATTAAGCAAGTACATTAAGACATCAATTCGTTGCCAGACCTTGCAGTATATAAAATCCAAGGGGCTCTAAAGCCTTCAGCTGTGGAATCGGGGACGTGGGTGAGTCCCTGTGGGCCGAGCAGGGAGCTGGATTTCAGCTCGGCTGAAGGGGGATAGATCGGACCAGGAGATTACCAAGGGGGTCTGTAATGGCCAAAGCCCCTGTAGACGGAACAGATTTCCACTGAGTGTTTGTGTGTGTGTGTGTGTGTGTGTGTGTGTGTGTGTGTGTGCATGTGTTTTGAGAGCACCAGCTGACAATGGTCATTGCCCATACAGGATCTACCAGGTCAGAAAATTAGGTCACATGTTGAACAAAGTCACACACATACACACACACATAGACAAACACACGCACATACACACACAGATATACACACACGCTCACACACACACACACACACACACACGCACACACACACACACACACACAGCTTTGCTGGCAGCCACACGGTATATGTGAGTGTCGACAGGTGGGGATCATTCTGAGGTCTCCACTGATTTATTGAGGTGTCTGATGCATGTCAGAGAGTGGCTGAACAGAGCAAGAGAGAGAGGGAGAGGGAGAGAGAGAGAGAGAGAGAGAGAGAGAGAGAGAAATAAATATATACACAGACAGGGGGCTAGACTGACAGTGAGAAAGAGAGAGCGAATAAAAGAGAGGGAGAGAAATAAAGAGAAAGAAATAGAGAGACACCTGGAATGTAAGAGAGTGAAAGAGAGAGAGAGTGTGACAGTGAGAAATGTTGTATCTCTGAGGAACCAGATGGGTGCTGTTTCATGTAACTTTTCTCTGTGTCTCTCCCGGTGCGGAGGAATAAATTTGGTGTGTAATCACAGAACATTTCAGCGGCTACATTTGTCATCCCCATGCACCGAGGGAAAGGAGCCAGGCGAACACAAAGCCAAGGAAGCATCAACACAGGCTACTGCGCACGCACGCACGCACACACACACGCGCGCACGCACACACACACACACGCGCACGCACGCACACACACACACACACACACGCACACACACACACGCATAACCACACGCGCACACACATGCACACAGGCTCAACTGTCCTTATGTGTGGTTCAAAAAGGTTAGGCTCTTTTTCAACTCTTGACTTGCTATGACTTCAGTTAAGGGTTACCTCAAAGTTATTGTGGGATGTTTGGGTGGCCTGTTGACAAATTGTGTCTAAGATGAGTGCAGTTATGCCCTATTGGTTGCTATGTATTAAAGCACGTCTCTCAGATGCATAGCAAGAAAAGGGATGGAGGATGATTGCATTATTCTCAGATGCCTTCCCCCCTCTCAGTGACACACAGAAATCCATGGCACACCTGACTCTATCCAACATGACTGTTTACATCTGTGTCTGTGTGTGTGTGTGTGTGTGTGTGTGTGTGTGTGTGTCTGTAAACTGTGATGGGTCATTGGGTGATAAAGAACATGCCAACATGTGTCTGCACGTGTCTAAAATGATTTTGACAAGAGTGCAGGTTATCACCACAAAGCGCACTGACAGGAGACATAAATAGACAGACAGACAACAAGCCAGACAGACAGACAGAGATAGACACTTGGCCAGACACACGTTGACAGATGGACAGAGAGACAGACGGAGACTCACTCGGCCATACACACAAACAGACAGGCAGAGTTACACTAAGACACAGAAGACACACTAAGACAGAAGATCTGGTCTATGAAAACAAAATGCTGATCTTGATATATTTTCAGTGAATTTGTCCATCTAGTATGCAGTCATTTGTCTAGAAAGTATATAGTGTAGGGAAAATAAATGGTAGTAATATGTAGCGCAATCAACGGACTGCTATGTGAATGCTTGATATTTCTAAACTTAACCTTTTTCCACATTTGAGCCACTTCCTATTTGACTTTCAGTGTCATTTAGTCCTCGTCCCCGTGTGTCAAGAGTGTTTGGGATGGAGATTAAGGTATTTTCTCAACATTACGTCAAGAGGCCTTTAAAGTACAGCAGACAGCCTAAAATGTAAAGCATGCAAGCTCACAAACAGGTGTTTGTAAGTGTGTGTATGTTTGTATATATATATATATATATATATATATATATATATATATATATATGTGTGTGTGTGTGTGTGTGCATCTCTGTAACAGAGGAGGGCTGAAGCATCTGGATTCCTGAAGATTCTTCACGCCATTTGAGAGTGCATCAATGAGTTGGTGATCACGAGAAGTGAATGAATGGGTGAAGGCCCATGACACCTCATAACACTGGCTCAGATTTTAGCACAGATGCAAGGCTAGGCATCAACTAGAGGCCACATACTTTAACATGTGCCCATCACAAGGTGTGAGTGTGTGTGTGTGTGTGTGTATGCCTGTGTGTTTGCATGTCTACATGAGGTAGGGGGGTAAAGAATTCCTTTTCAGAGAGTT